>JAJPUD010005994.1:30317-134080 GCA_023553655.1 Myrmecobius fasciatus | reverse complement strand
GAGCAGAACCAGGAGATCATTATACACGGCAACTACAGTACTATATGACGATCAATTCTGATGGACATGACTCTCTTCAACAATGAAATGCTTCAAACCACCTCCAATTGTTCACTGAAGAAAGCCATATACACCCAGAGAGAGGGATGTGAAATGCAGACCACAACATAACATTCTCATACTCCTTGATTGATGTTTGCTTACATTGTGTTTCCTTTATCTGATATATTTTTTGTGTAGATAAGATTTTTCTTGCACAACAATGATAAGTTTGGAAATATGTATACATATATTCGATTTGCCAATATTTTAACATAATTAACATGTAGTGGATATCCTGCCATCTAGGGGAGGGGTGGAGAGTTGGGGGGAAAAATTTGTAACAGAAAGCTATGTAAGGGTTATTGTTGAAGAATTACCCACACATATGTTATGCAAATAAAATTTAGGAAAAAAAAAAAAAAGAATTAGGGTAGTTGGAGTAGGCTACCTAGTAGCGCTGTTTGTGACCTGAGGGAGGTCATTTAACTTCCCTGGGTCTCAGTTTCCTCATCTGTAAATGGAGAAGGCCAGAATGATGATTTCTAAGGACCCTTCAGTATTTCTTCTGGTTTTCAATTATTGTAACCACCAGAAACTCTGGAGACTATTGTTATGTAAATAGCAATAAAATTTTCATTTCTTGAACAAAAAAAAAAAAGTTCAGATTACAACTCATATATGCCATCTAATTCTAAATGACTCTTGGTTCATGTCCTTCTGTAAATCCTCCATAAGTGCCCATTCCACATGTTGGAGTCTTTCTCCAGATCTCTTGTTGCTACAGAGACATCATTGGAGCACAAAGGTTAGCTATTGCTTATCATTTCCTTATACTATATAATCACTCACTTACTTTTCAGGTCACACATCTCTCCAATTATAAACTTTTAATTTTTCCTCATACAATTCTTTATTTCCCTTTGCACTCAATGCAAATAAAACAATCTTGTTGTTGTTGTTGTTTTTTAAGTTTTCTTCTTTCTGAAGACACTACTCAACTAGGGGCAAGTGATATTTTCCATGTTAAGCAAGCTCTGATTTCCATGATGCCTAACTGCTAACCAGAATTTCCTGGAGAAATATTACCTCTATAATAAAGTCAGGGAAATAATTAATTATTTCCTACAATGTACTAATATTTATACTCCAGAGCTTTTACTTTCATGATAGGCCCACAAAAAAACTTCCTCATCTATAGATTTGCTTCCCTCTTGGTCTAAAATCATTAGAAAGGATCTTAGATAGAAAATATCCCAAAGTTTAACCTCCTCATTTTATAATGAAGAACTGATTGGAAGTGGTCACGAATCATACAATATCACAGACAATTTTGCTTAGTAGAAACAGAAATGGTGGGTTTACCAAATGCAAAGGCTGACTGGATTTCTCACCCCACACTGCCATGCCAGGTGTTGCCAGGGTACCCAGGCAATTGCTGGACAGAACCTGCTAAAGGCTGGGGTGACTAGTGCCAGGATCTCCTTTTTATGATAGTTTCAGGTGCCAGGGCTTGGGGAATGCCAACTATTGGGCCTTAATCCCACTACCCCCAAACCTGAGTTGGGGAGGTATTTGGGCAAGTTTTTGTGGGGTTCCTATAGCTGCTTTCCCTATTTCTACAGGTGAGGTAGAATTTGAATTTCCCTACAATTCTGAGATGAGGAGAGTTAGCAAACAGAAGGACTTGGGCTATATTCATCTTATTAGCAATCCCCACAATTGAAATATACTCAGGACTCTGGGGAGTGGAGTATACAAGGTCCCTTAATACCTTCTGGGGTGGTTTCCCAAGGAGCAGAAGGGAACTCCAGACAAGATAGGAGTCAAGGAAGGGTTAGCAAAAAGTTGTTATTTACCTAGTTTGGTTTTTTCTTTTTTCTTTTCTTTCAGAATGGGGTAAATTCCTGGAATTATCCCCAATGCTTCAGGAATTTTTTTTTTCTTACCATATCAAATTGACTAATTGCCAAGGTTCTTAATCACTGCTTTCAAAACTATGAGAATCTGCTAAGATTCTACTTTAATTTTAATTAGCTAACTTTTTTGTGTAGCCCCCAATTTGGCCAGAGCCAGGAAAAAAGTTAAGACTTTTTAAAGAAATTTTCAATTTTCCCAGCATTTTAACTACAGCATAGAGCTTTTTTTTTTCCTTGCTAGTTGTGTTTTAAATCTTTCTAGGTAACAAAATCTAGCTCACAGAACAAACATGGCACAGACATTCTGAACAGAAACACAGACACAGAGAACAAGGGCATGAAAAAAGACTGTCCCAACTTTGCCAAAAGTCATAAAATTTTGCCAAAAGCCATCCTGTAGCACTTCATCTCCTCTGGCATCCCAGAGAAGGTGAAAAAGTGGCAAAGGTTCCCTAGGAACTTTGCCAAATATTGCAAGAATTTCCAAGTCTGGCTGTCTTCAATCAAGGAAAAGTTGCTGAAAGTGGAGCTCACGTTGAACCAGACAAGCCCTCTCCCAGTGGCTTGGGGTGTCCCAAATAGAGGATTGAGGGAGAAAAAAGGGGGGCTTATCTTGACAAGGAGGGAATCAAGCCAGGGAGGCCAGACTCTCTCTGTACCAGGCCACCAAATGTTGAGGTTAGGAAAGGACCCCAAGAGGATGAGGGTCATAGATTGGTATCACCAGACATTTCAAAAGAATTTGCAGACTTGAACCCATATCCAAATCAAGGAGCAAAGTTTATGTAATTGTAATGCCAATTGAAGGGGGCTAAAGCTCAAAGGATTTAGCTAGGAACCTGAAGCAAGTACACTCATTTATCTAATTCTTCATGTTATTGATATGCTAATTTTATTGCCTAGGAGTAGAACCAAGAAGTGGTCTCAAGAATTTGATTATCCCTAACCAACAGACAGTAATATTTGTAGGACTATTCTAAGGCCAGAAGATTTGAAATCATTGACAGATTGTTAGAACAATAATATCAGGATGACTATATTTTCCCTGAAGTCTAAGGGAAGAAATATTATTATATTCTTAGGCCATAGAACTTTATAATCATTAACAGAACAATAGCATTCTTACATCAGAGGGCCTCAGGAACATAGATTCCAAAGCCAGAAGATTTAGAATTACTGACAGATTGTTAGAACAGAACCATCCTAAGGTCAGGGGACCTTAAAATTGTTGTTTCCCCTAGAGGCTCTATTACATCAATTTGACCAGTGAACAACACTATACCACTACATGCCATATTTTAAGGGGAATCTTTTATTATAGTGATTGGCTGTAGGGGCAGTGAGGGGCATAGCAGACAGAGTTACTAGGTCAGAAACACCCAATTTCAAATCTGACCTCACATAATTAATTATTAGTTGTGTGATCTTTGGCAAGTTATTTATTCACTTTTTACATGTTTTCTTATTCATAAAGTGGGGAAAATAATAGCATCTCATCTCCCAATATTGTTGTGAGGATCAAGATTATTTCATTTTATACCCAATTATTTGCCTTAGAGGGCATATAATATTTATTTTCAGAATGGCAGGAAGAAAAAGAGGGAGATAGAGAATGAGAGAAAGAGAGATAAGACACAGAGAGAAAGAGGGAGAGAAGGAGAATAAAAGAAACAGAGATAGAGATAGAGATAGACAGAAACACAGAGAGAGACACAGAAACAGAGACAGAGACACAGAGACTGAGACACATAAAGACAGAGAGACAGAGATAAAGACAGAGATTCAAGTGGTGTCCTCAAAATCACTAAAGAATTGGAATTAAAGGATTCTTGGGGGCGGAGCCAAGATGGCAGAGTGAAAAGGTGACTCTCTGTGTCCTCCTCCAATCTTCTCTCAAATCAACAATAAAATAAGCCTCGGAACTGATCTTCAAGTCAACGAATCCAGAAATATTTGGACACTGCTTGCTGATATCTCTGAAGAACTTCACATCGGGTTTGTCTAACTCGGACAGAGGGATAAATATTAGTGCAGGCCGGAAGTGAGGGTAGGACTCAGCTCACTGTGGCAGAAACCCCAAACTCCAAACTCCAAACACCTGGAGTTTATCTGAGTCACTCAGGACACTCTGCCCTGAGAGTGGCCAGGTGTTCTGGCAGACTTGCCTTGTTTAAGGAGTAATTTGGCCTTAGTCCCAGCCCCCACCAGCCCAGCACCTTAAGTTAATTCGCCGAAGTGCCCCAGGGCAAAAAACTTCAGCCACCGTTTTTTTTTTCCCTACCTTAAAGAGACATCCACACTGTCTAAAAAAAAAAAAAAAAAAAAAATGAAGAAGCAAAAGAGAGCTCTCACCATAAACAGCTTTTATCGAGAGAAAGAAGGAATGACCCCAGAGCATGAAGTTCCTTTAGACAAAATTCCAGAGGAAGTTATTAAGGACTATCACTTGTCCCTTTTTCAAAAGGCCTTTATGGAAGATTGCATAAAGAACCTCAAAAGAGAGCTGGAGGATAAATGGGAAAATAAACTGAAATCAGTGCAAGAAGGATATGATGCCCTGCAAAAGAGATATGAAAAAGACACCAATTTATTGAAAAATAAAATTAGTGAAGTGGAAAAAGAGTGCAATAAACAAAAAAAATTCAATTGGCCAGTTACAAAAGGAGCTTAAAAAGGTAACTGAAGAAAACAACACTTTAAAAATAAGAATTGAACAAATGCAAGACAATGACTCAATAAGACTTCAAGAATCAGTCAAACAAAAACAAAAAAATGAAAAATTACAAGAAAATGTGAAATATCTCCTAGGAAAAACAACTGACTTGGAAAATAGACCTAGGAGAGACAATCTAAGGATTATTGGACTTCCTGAAAGCCATGATGAAAAAAAGAATCTAAACACTATCTTCCAGGAAATCCTGAAAGAAAACTGCCCTGAGAATGTAGAATCAGAAGGCAAAATCACCATTGAAAGAATTCACTGATCACCTCCTGAAAGAGACCCCAAAATTAAAACCCCAAGGAATATCGTGGCTAAATTTCAGGACTATCACACCAAGGAAAAGGTTCTGCTAGCAGCTAGAGAAAGAAACAATTCAAATACCGAGGATCAATAATTAGAATCACACATGATCTGTCAGTCTCCACATTGAAGGATCGAGGGCCTGGAACCAGATATTCCGAAAGGCAAAGGAACTTGGATTACAGCCAAGAATAACCTATCCAGCTAGAATGAGCATTATCCTCCAGGGAAGAAGATGGTCATTTAATGATATAGATGAATTTCACCTATTTCTAATGAAAAGACCAGATCTGAACAAAAAATTGGACCTCCAAACACAGAACTCAAGAGAAGCATAAAAAGGTAAAAAGGAAAGGACTCTTGAGAACTTTATTTCTACTATGGGGATACTTAAAGTTTGGGGGTATAATTAACTAGATATTACTTTGATAATATGAAAAAGAAAACTAGAGGGGAAAAGGTTGTCATACTGGGGAAAAGAGGGGAAAAGTGGTAAAATAAGATAAAAAAAAAGGAGGTATAAACAAGGTAAAATCTCTTGAAGAGGCAAAGAAAACCTTATATAATTGAGAGAAAGAGGGGAGGGAGATAGGCATTGTGTAAATCTTACTCTCATCAGGTTGGGTTCAAAAAGTGTATATCAGACACTTGATTTCACATAGAAACTTGTCTGTTGCTAGAGGGAAGTGGGAGGGAAAGGAGGAAAAGAAAGGGATAAACTAATAGAAGGGAAAATAGAAGAATCAGGGGAAAGGAGTAAAAAAAGGGGGAGGGGATCTAAAAGGTGGTGGACTGTTTGGAGGAGGGGATCATCAAAAGGAAAGTACTGAGGAGGAGGGAAGGGAGAAAGGGGCAAGGAAAGGCACATAACTTGGGTAAATAAGATGGCAGGAAATAAAGACTTAGTTATTCTAACTGTGAATATGAATGGGATGAACTCTCCCATAAAGCAGAAGCAGATAGTAGACTGGATTAAAAACCAGAATCCCACAATATGTTGTCTACAAGAAACACATCTAAAACATAGTGACACATATAGGATGAAGGCAAAAGGCTGGAACAGAACCTATTTTGCTTCAGGTGAACAAAAAAAAAAAAAGCAGGGGTAGCAATCCTTATCTCAGATCAAGTAAAAGCCAAGATAGATCTAATCAAAAGAGATAAGGAAGGAAACTATATTTTATTAAAGGGTACCATAGATAATGTAGCAATATCTATACTAAATATATATGCACCAAGTACAATAGCATCCAAATTCCTCGGGGAGAAATTAAGAGAGATGCAAGAAGAAATAGACAGCCAAACGATACTAGTGGGGGATCTCAACCTTGCTCTCTCAGAATTAGATAAATCAAACCACAAAATAAACAAGAAAGAAACTAGGGAGATAGACCAATTGTTAGAAAAGTTAGGTATGATAGATCTATGGAGAAAATTGAATAGAGACAGTAGGGAGTTTGCTTTTTTCTCAGCAGTCCATGGAACTTATACAAAAATTGACCATGTGTTAGGGCATAAAAACCTCAAAATCAAATGCAGAAAGGCAGAAATAGTAAATGCTTCTTTTTCAGATGATGATGCAATAAAAATCACATGCAATATAAGGCCAGGAGAAAATAGGCCAAAAGTTAATTGTAAATTAAAGAATTGGAATTAAAGACAAAAATAGACCCTCCTGATATACTGCCTCCCATACATGGGAACAGAGCAATGTGGTGCCTATGGTAACACAAGTACTATAGTCTCTGTCTCCTTAAACCAAAGAAAACAAAACACCATTACCACAAAAATTAAAACAAAAAAACAAAAAAACAAAAAAAACCCCAAGAAACTATAACCATAAATATTTTGATAATTTTCAAATGTTTTGCTGAAGTTTCAAATGTGGAATTTTAGGTTCCCAGCTCTGGTGAAACACCCAAGTGGAAATTTATACCCTACATGTTTTCACCCTAAATGAGCAAGTTTCAACTTTTAAAATAAGCATTTTGTCCAATGTAAAGTGTGGTCTTTTCAGGAGTTATAGTCTGGGTAATGCCTTGTTGTCTATTTAGCTTATTCACAAGCTGTTTACTTTCCTCAGGGAATTTGAAATGAGTATGTATGTAGAAGTATCCAGACAAAAGTGTCATTGTGGAGAAAAGAAAAGCCTCAGAACTTCAGAGCCTCCAGCTTCCGCTGCCCTCAAATGATGACCTTAGAAATCTATAGTAGATCCCATTTAAAAATGTATAGAGTAAGTCTAACTTTGGTACTTAAGGCCCTCTGCATTTGACTCTAACTTAGCTTACCAATATCATCTCAAAATACTTAATTCCTACCAAATATATTATACTTCAGATCAGTTAAACTAGTTTCTGCTCCCTGCATATTTTCTCAATATCATTCTTTTATTGCTATCATTCTATATGCCTTTTTATCATTGACTTTGGCAATATCAGAACAACTAAAGACTTTGAGAGATTTTAATGAGAACAATGATAAAGAAGAACCCACTCTTGCTTCATTTAGTTTTGATGTGCCCTATCAGGAAAAAAACCTCATGGTAGAGAGAAAATATGAATTGCACATGAAACTCTGAATTTTTTTGTATACACTTTTCTTTTCTTTTAAAATATATGATAATGTTAATATATAATTTTCAAAGCTGTATTTCCTGTCACTGATCTCTAGTGCCTTTCCATCTGTCCTTTTCAGTGCTGTTTTAAAGAAAGTGCTTCAGAAACCTTGTTTTCTTTTTTAACAATCCTACCTCTGGCCCCTTTGTCTTACCCACTTCTCAACTACCAATTGAAAAAGAAAGGAAAGCAAAAGTCCTTGTAATAAATATGCAGAGTGAAGCCAAATAATTTACCCTATTTTCCATATTAAAAATTTATGCCTTATTCTTCATCTTAAATCCTTTACCTCTCAGAGCAGCCTGTGTCATTGGTCCTCTTGAATCATGGTTGGTCATTTGTATTGATCAGCTATTAAATCTATTAAAGTTATTTTTCTCTACAATGTTGTTTTTAATGTATAAATTGTCTGCCAGCTTCTACTCATTCCATTTTGCCACAGTTTATTCAAGTCTTCCCATGTTTCCCTGAAACTATTTTTTTATCATTTCATCATATTACATTAATTGACATACAATCATTTCTTCAGCCCTTACCCAATTGATGAGCATCACTTTAGTTTCCATTTTTTTTACTATCATGAAGAGAGCTCTTATAAATATTTTGTACATCTTTCTTTGATTTCTTTTGGGGTAGAGACCTAGTAAAGATGTATTTGACCTCTCTAACTTAAAACAAAATACTTTTTTAGAAAAGAGAAACAACAAACACCTTTCTTAGACCTTCAGGTCTGACAGAGATTATAATGTAGAAAAATAAAGATATTTGTTTTATTTTAGGGAAAGTTAGTGAGGAGAAACTTTGTATCTACTAATAAAGAACATGACCAGGAGCATGTAACTTGTCTGGACCGACTATACTAATCTGAAGTTCAAGATAGAATTTCTGTTTTGTTTTGTTCTTGAATTACTCTTCTCTCCCTCCATTTCTCCAAACTTCTTCTCCCTCTCTATTTTTATCTTCATCTTTCAACCTCTCTTCCTTTTCCCTATCCCTCTTTTTCTAGAAAACAAAGGAACAGGGGCAGCTAGGTGGCACAGTGGATAGAGCACCAAGCCTGAAGTCAGGAGCACCTGAGTTCAAGTCTGATCTCAGACACTTAACATTCCCTAGCTGTGTGACCCTGGGCAAGTCACTTAATCTCAATTGCCTCAGCAAAAAAAAAAGAAAGAAAGAAAGAAAAAGATTACAAAGGAACAAGCATAAGCTATTTTCTTAGCTCATCTTCCTTTACTTAATTCCAAGAGTTTAATTTTCAATATGGCTTCATGTAAAGGTATATGTGCAACTGAACTCTGAAGAAGTAACATCATCAAACTCAGTTCAGTAGTAATTGTGTGCCTTATATTTTGAATCTTATTATTAATGATTCTTTTTTACAAAAAAAATAATTTTATAAAGTTAAATGATTTACTGTTCTGGGAAATGTCTGTGACATATGTTGTCAAGAGCTTCCAACTTATATTGAGTTTATATAGCTTGTCATTGAGTTGACAATCCTATATGTCATGTTTCCCATTAAATAATTCTCGAACAAAAATGTCTGTGTATGTATGTACACAAATACACATACTCAAGAATACACACATACACACACACACACACATTACAAAGAGTGGTGGGATTCTGTTTTAAGTCACTGTCTTATCCAATGCTTATATTCTGTGAGTACAGGACCCACCAGATTTGGAATATAAACAGTCTAAATAATAGTATCAGTGAAGTTGGGGAAAATCTCCCTCAAGTTTTTTCCTCTTCTGCCAGGCTCAATAATATCACATCTCATTGTTGGAATGCTATTTTTGCCTCACATGCAATCCATTTTGTACCAAAGATCATACAATCTTAGATCCATAGCCACTAGCAACCTTAAAGGTTGTATTGTTCAATCATTCAATTGTATCTGACTATGTGATCCTATTTATCATTTCTTTCTCTAGCATGTTGTCATTTTACAGATGAGGAATTGAAGCAAATAGAGGTAAGTGACTTGGCCAGGGTCACTTAATCATTGTCTGAGGCTACATCTGAAACCAGATCATCGTGACTCTTAGATTAGTGCTCTTCCACTGCATCACCTAAACACACAAATCTCTCATTTTGCAAGTAAGAAAATTGAGGTTTAGAGGGAGAAAAGGTTCATTCATTGTCACATAGGTAAGTAGTTCATTAAATTTTCTTTATAAAGAGTCAGACATGACTGAAATAACTGAATAACAACAATCAGTTCCTGTTGTAAAGGCATAAGAGAAACCATTTCTTCTTCTCAAAATAAATTTTCTTCCCCAAGAATGTCAGTGAGTTAATAAGCATGAAATGGAAATGAACAGTGCTAAGTGACTTGCATAGGATTGATCACACAGCTGGTAAGTATCTGAGGTCAGATTTAAGCTCATGAAGATAATCTTTCTGACTAAGCTCAATTCTCTATCCACTGCACCAACTTGCTGCCCAGAAACTGACATGAAAGAGTAAATTCTGATGCTATTAATGTTAGAAAATTGATGCTAATCCATCATGCTTGGAGGACAGATCTTGATTATAAAATAAGAACAACAATAAGGGTGGAACTATAGGGTACTTGTCCCTAACAGTGAAGGAGGAGGTTCAGCATTCTCATGATTTCATCCCCAAGAAAATAGTGTAAGAGAGGTTTGAGAAAATAAGTTGTGAGCTCCATACAGTAGAGCCCAGCTATTCCATCAATTTAACATACTGTCTTTCACATTTACACCCTATTTTTGCAATTCAATCTCCACCCTCTCCTATAATTTTCTCTTAAAATTCTTAGATATTTTTAAGGTTCATCTTAGTTCCATCTTCTTTAATAAGCCCATGGTGATCCATATCCCAGCTCTCAGTCTCTTCTAATTTTCTTAAAGCAATTTACTTCAATATTTTGCCCCACCGCTGTAATTTTCACCTCATATGATTTTTAAAAAATAAATGTCCATGTAATATCCCCACTCACCCTTAATAAAATGTAAGCTTCCCGAAGGCAAGGACTTATCCATATTTTATCCTTGTTTCCTCCCTGACTAGCATAATATTTTAGATAAATAGTAATAGTTATTTACTAATGGCTTATTGGATTGATTTGACTTGAATTAAATAGTGGAAGAGTAGGCATTCAAATCTGAGTTCTCTGAGCATCCATCCCTCCTCTTGCTG
This sequence comes from Myrmecobius fasciatus, assembly GCA_023553655.1. Lineage (NCBI taxonomy): Eukaryota > Metazoa > Chordata > Mammalia > Dasyuromorphia > Myrmecobiidae > Myrmecobius > Myrmecobius fasciatus. The sequence continues at coordinate 123,311 of JAJPUD010005994.1, read as the reverse complement.
TACTGGCATTTAGTAAGGCATTCACTGTGAGACTTTCAACTACTGTGATTTGCAGTTAAATTATATCTACATTTAGATTTCCTTTCTTTTATGATAACTTTCTTTTGCTGAACTGTCATAATGACACTTGAAATGGCAGTGTTGTAGAAGGAGTAGAGGATCTTGGGAAGACTGGAGTCTAAAGGTCACTTCTGCAATTTCCTGAGTATTTGCAAGTCACAAGCTCCATGAAACTTACTTTCTATAATGCTTAAATAACCTTCCTTCTTCCTAGGTTGATTTAAAAAAAAAAAAACCTTTTCCAAACTAAAAATTTTCTATACATCTATGGGCTTTTGTTATTTGAAGCAGGGAGAATTAAGACCAGACTACCTGGATGTGAAATAGAGACAGTTTTTCTGGTTTCTGGATGGAAGATCAAACATCTTGAAAGTGAACACACCTAAAAAGAAATATAAAAACTGCCTCAAGTATTTAATAATGAGCTAATGTTTATATTGTGCTTTAAGGTTTTACAAAGTGGTTTACATATATATGATATCATTTTATCCTAACAACAATATTAAGACTTAAGCTATCTCCATTGTACAAAGGAGGACTGTGAATCAATAGAAAGATCCCATGACTTATAAAATAAAATAAGGACAACTAAGCATAAAAGAATTTGAATTCAAATCTGATTTTAAGTCCAATGCTCTGCTAAGATCTCCACTAAAGTGCCAAAGCAATCTTCCTGAGGCCCAGATAAGAGCTTTAAAAAGTCTAGTCTTCCTATTACCTCTAAGATTTTACATAACATGTTCTATTTTACTTTTCAAGTCTCTCACACCCTGACTCCTTCTTATCTTTCCATACTTCTTTCCATTTAATCTAATATAATCCAATCACATAGTCTGAATTATCCAGTCAGTGTTTCTGGATACTTTTTCTTTTCTTTTCATGGCTGTTTCTTGCTCCTGGTATTCTCTTCCTCTCCACCTCTACCTCCTGCCTTCCTATAAGTCTCAGCTCAAATTCCACTTGCGGCCAGATGCCTCAATTTCCCCTTAATCCTACTGTCTCCTTTTGATATTCTCTTATATATATAAAACACTCAATTTGATATCTATATTATATTATATTAGGAATTGAGGTATGAATTCCCCTTCCTCCCCCCCCCCCTGCTCTTTATTATAAGAAAGTTTGGTAAGGTTGGTAAGGAGAGAATTTTAAAAGAAAGGATGGCTTAGTTGAAGTATAGAGAAGAAAAGAATAGAGGATCAAAAAAGAAAAGGAAAAGAAAATGTATGGAAATGTTCTCCTAAAATGAATGAGCTAAGGAGATGGGAGAGGGAAGTCACAAATTTAGAGCTGAAAATCATCTAAGAGATTGTTGAATCCAACTTTCTCATTTTATATGTTTAGGAAACTGAGGACAAGTTCACACAGCTAGTATAGGTTTAAAGTGGTATTTGAACCTATGTCTTTCTAACTATGCCTAATATCCTATCTAACTTGAGCTGGGACTTGAAGGGTCGGTCATAGGTGTTCAAAGAGTTAGAGAGGTAAAGTAGAGAAAGCATTCAAGGCATAGGGAACCATATGTTTCTTTAATAATAGCTTTTATGAATCTCCTGCTCTGTCCCATAATGTTATAATCTAGTGACTGATCATTTGCTTCTCCATTACTCTTTGAGTGATAGGAAGCTTTAATTCTTTGGAGACTTTTCAGCAAAAGGCAATTTATTTTTGATAAATGTCATTAGTATGTACCAGGCATAATGGAATCACCTTCCTAACATTTTAAAATAGTGGATTGTCCATTTGTGTGAGATAATATAAAGGTTACACTCTTAGAAAAAAGCAGCAGAAAAAAAAAAAAAACAATAACTAGCCAAACTTTTTATAGTTCCCTACCAGCCCTATGATAAAATAATCTTATGACTGACTCACAGAACTCTGCTGCAGTGTTAGCATCATTCAGCTAACATGAATATTAGAATGGGACACTGATGACTCAGATTTTTTTTTCAGCATTAGTCAGTCACTATATTGCTATATCCTTCTAAAGGATACCATTGATACCATTGTTTCTCATTGTTCCTCTCTGCTCCTATCTCCACATGAACTCCCACATGAGATTAAACCAGATTAAAATGCAATTGGGAAATATTTAACAGAATTTTTAAAAATTCAATAAAACAGATTATCTTGATTTGTGGTTTGTTTTTTAAGCCAATGAGCAGATAAAAAAGAATTAGTTTCTGTGTAAGTTTGGCAACACTTTTCTAGGATCTTAAGCTTTGTCATCAGGTTCATGGAGATTTGTAAAGACTGAACAAATTTATTTATGTTTAGATAGAAGAATTTTTGAATGTAGGGAATATTTTGTACCCTCAGGACCCAGCTCAGAATCTAACAGAATTACATAAGAAGAATATATCTAGAATTTGAGATTGATATCCTTTGGAGGATTTATAATAGTATATAAACAAGAATTGTGTAGGTTTGGAAGGCTTGGTTAGACTGTTTATCAGCACTTGTGGAGAATTTACCCACATCAATATATTGAAGATCTCTTGAATTAACTAGAATACTAAAATTTAGCTAGTATCTTTTGTGCTGAATATAGACATATCTCCCATGTTCCAATTCTTCATGTTTTTTGTTCTCTTCTGGACTCTTTCCACTCAGTATGCCACTTGGCTTGATCAGGGCCAAGTGTTAAAGGGTTGAGTTATCATGTAAAAGAGAGATTTGCCTCATTCTATTTGTCTCCAGAAGGCAAAATTAGTTAGAGGGTAGCCTGCTTGGTTAAAAAAACAAAAAACCATAAAAAACTTTTGAACCTTGGAAGCAGTTCAAAATTGCCTTTCCTTCATTGATTATCTCCAACTATTTTGCATTTTTTTTGTCCATAGTTGTTTGTATGATATCTCAATTAGACTCTTAAGCTTCTACAAGGCAGGCATACTATATTGTTGTTGTTATTTTGGCTTCACTTTATATCCCAAGCACTTAGCAAAAGGCATTGTACACAATAGGTGCTATGTGGTGGCTTCAATAATTAATTAATAGAAAATTCTCAGTCATTCTCTATGCATTTTAAAGTGAAGGCTGAAAGAAGATTTACCAGGGACAACATTTAGGACGATTTTGCCTAGGCACACTAGGGCACAAACTAGAATGTTGGCAGAGGGTGTGATAATTAGAAGTGAAAAGAGAGAAATAGTGTGGAGGTGGAAACACTGACTTTCAACCATTTGTATGGGGTTAGTAGGGAACATGGTGATGATGAGCTATTACCTAAGGTTTCAACCTTGGTCGATTGAAAAAATGGTGATTGAAAAAAAATACTAAAGAATTCCTGATTCAGGTAGACATTGAACTTGCTGACCTCTGAGGTCCCTTGATTCCATGATTCTTTTTTTTTTTTGGGGGGGGGCTGAGGCAACTGGGGTTAAGTGACTTGCCCAGGGTCACACGGTTAGGAAGTGTTAAGTGTCTGAGGCCAGATTTGAACTCAGGTCTTCCCAACTTCAAGGCTGGTGCTCTATCCACTGTGCCACCTAACTGCCCCTATGCCACCTAGCTGCCCCAATTCCATGATTCTTACTGGAAAAATTGCCTCATATTGTCTATGTTACCTTGTTCTTATCCAGTGATTTAAAATCAGTGATTATCCTAGTATTCATGGGTACCTCGGGGGAAATTAAATTTAAGAAATAGCATTACTGTAATGCTTTGCACATTAAAAAGATTTCATAAGTGTTTTCTTGATTGGAATTGCTATTTTTACATCCCTTGGGGACATGGTAATAAATGTAGTGGATGGGTGGATGTGTTAGGGAATGTTCAAAAATATAAGAGCCTATTTTTATTTAGTTCTTTACATGTATTCCCATGGTACTCTTTAGGGGAAAAATACCCATTTCCAACACTCTTTCTGGAAAACTTAATCATCAAACATTCCATTCAGATAACAAGTTGGTGACTCTGCAAACAACTCTGGGATTTTTTTTTTTTTTTTTTTTTGCTTTTCCCCTTTGTTGGTGAGTTGCTTTGTCATATTAATTTTCATTTAATGTGTAATTGAGAAACCAATTTGGAAACTTTAGAAATGAATGTATTGGAGTTTTTTGTTTGAAACTAGTGCAGCTTTTTGTATTATCAACAAATATAAAATCATTAAAGAGTTTTATTGAGTCATTTTGATGAGCATGACCCAAAGTAACCTTCTTCAGTTTTTTAAGTGCTTTGTTTTTCCTGAATAGAAATTCTAATTCCTCCAATCATAACTGAGTTATCCACTAGAAAAGGTAGGAATATCATGAGAAAGGAAATTTGGAAGTGCTCAAACTGTCCAAAAATATAATTTGAAGACAAATTAAGATAAGTTGGCCATTTATTGTTTGGGAAAGGAAAGTGCATCAAAGGCAAATATGAGATATGGAGGCTTTAAAGACAAAAGTAGAGAAGATATGACCTCTTTCCACAACCTATTCTTATGAATTCTTATGAAGACAAGGAAATTACTGTGTACATTTAAGATGTGTAAATGCAAGAGGGACTGGGATAGATATCTTGCAGAAGGAAGCAGAAACCAGTACTCATTTTAAGGAATCGTAGGTGGAAAGAGGTTTGCAAAAATGTGGAAAGAGTTCTGTTTGTAATAGCAAAGAATCTGCCCTCAAAATCCCTGTTTTGCCACTTACTACTTTTGTGATCTTGAACAAGTTACTTAAACTTTCTGGGCCTCAGTTTCCAGTTATGTAAACAGAATTTAAATAAATAACACATTTAAAAGTGGAAGGAACCTCAGAAATCATTTAATGCAACTATCTTCATTTTGTAGGTGAAGAAACTCAACCTAGAGAATTTATATCATAAATCCTTTTTAGACATCTCAAATCGCCTTAGGCAACTCAAACAAGAGATGAGCAAAATAGAATTGGGTGTTATTGCCCCAAACCCTCCCCCTTTTTCCAATTTCCTGATACCATTAAGAGTATCATCATTTTCCCATTCACCCAGGTTCACAAGGTCACCATCATCTTTAACTCTTCACTTCCACCCAACATATCCAAACTGTTGTTAAATCATGCCATTTCTATTTGTACAACATATCTTATCTATGTTCCCTTTTTTTCCACTCATATGGTCACTACTCTGACACAGGCCCTCATTATTTCATACCTGAAGTATACAATATCCCTCTGTTTTATTGTTTTCCTGCCTCAAATCATTTCATGCTTGAATACATTTTTCAATCTGCTGCCAAAGTTGTTTTCCTAAAGCACAGGTTTGATCATGACACTTCCTCCTCCATTCCACTAAATTGCAACAGCTATTTATTACCTCTGGTATCAAACATAAACTTCTCTATTTAGTATTTAAATCTCTTTGTAACCTGTCATCATTATCATTATAGTCTTTTTCACACTTGTAGATAAACTCTATAAATCAGTCTTCTGAATATTCCTCAAATATGGCATTCTCTCTCTACAACATGACTTTTTGCTTGGCTATTTCCTATGCCTGGAAGATTCTCTCTCCTCACTTCTATTTCCTAGCCTCCCCTGCACCTTTCAATATTCACATCAAACTCTTCATCTGCAAGACATCTATCTTGGTCCCTTCACCTTCTTCCCTCTTGTATTTACCTATCTTAAATGTACACAGCAATTTACATCTTGTTTTCATAAGAATATGAGCTTCTTGAAGGCAGGGACCATATTTTTTTCTTTTTTAATTTTTATTTATAATGATACTTAACTAACTTTCCCATAGTTACTCAGTTTTTCATGTCAGAGTTAGGATTTTAATCTAGAGTCTCACTTTAGAGTCACCCTTGAAACATAATGCCTCTTTATATGCTTCCTTCTAACTCTGTATATATGATCTTGTATTTGGCTGCAAGTTTGGACTGCTTCCAAAGTCTGTATAGCCCATTTCCCTCGCCCAGAAAACCACCCCAGGCCATTTCTGCTCCATGACTGCTCTGTCATTTTGCCCACAGCTATCATGAGTCCTAGAGCCTAGGGCTAGATTCCCAATGTTTGATTATTTTTTGTGTCTTGAACAGGTTTGGGTCTCTTGAGCACATCACCCGGAACAACTTCCCAATTAACCTTCTACAGGACAATGAGACTTTGATTACATATAATCCTAGAGTATCTTTATTTGTTCTATAATTTAATAGTACACCTATAAAATAATTACATTATACTTATAGCTTTTTTCTTCATTTGTAAAACAAAAACACAAACAATTAAATACAGTTTGAACCATTATAAGGTAAACTTAGTTTTTACATACAATAACCTCCAGAAAGGGCTTCACACTGCAGCATATCATATTGCTTTTACTGATACCCTTGGAGAGTGTGCACGTTTGTGTTGTGTTTATGTATAGCTTAATCTGCATGATCTTTTGCTAACTTGGTCACAGGGATTGGCTTTAAAAGAGAGAGTTACAAAAAGATGCCCATGTAGGCATCTCAGAACTACTTCCTTACATAACTTTTCTTCTGACCTTCATAATCACAGAATTTTACATTTAATTCAATAGTAATTATAAGAATGTCGGTTCTGAAGTTAGATAGGATTTGCCTATCCTCCTTCCCTTGCTGCTCTCATCTGCCTATGTTTACCCCTACTACCCAGCTACCTTCACCAAGATTTTAATTTAGTGCTGCTACTTTTGGGGCTACCACATGTTTAATTGAGAAGCATGTCAAAGGCTGATGCTGAAGCCAACTGTCTTTTCAGTACCACATTCCCCATCCTTGTAAATACAAATCTTTGACAGAAATTAAAGCAGTGAGGCTGGAAAAGGAAGCAGCATAAGGTCTTCTAAATCCTCAGGCCTCCCCCTGAAATCCTGTAAAGACTCTTTTAAATTCAATAGATGAATGTCAGAAAAATTATTCTCACAGTTTTAGACAGTATTTCTCTCATGGAACAAGGAAGTAAGTCATTGTGAACCTCCTTAGTAGGAGTATCTTAACAATTTAAAATTTTGGGAACAAGAGAATCATTTCTTGAGAAATGACTCAAAATTGTTTCAGAAGATGCTAAATCCAATAAACATGCAATTCTTTCCCATCTGTAAGATTTTATAAATCCTCTTTCTCACAAACAGAAAAAAAGTATTGTTGCAATCTTAAAAAGAACCTAAAAAAGATGACAGCTCCTTGAGGCATTCATATTTTGAAAAGATTTTTTGGAAAAAAAAAATGTCTCTTTAACGCCACTGTCTACTGTGGTAACTTGTATAAGTAAATAGGAAATTAAAATAAATATTTGATAAATTTAAATAATTGTTTTAGTTACCTATTTTTTATAAGCCAAATAACTAATGCAGAAAATTCTATATGTCACTACGAAAATGAGGGCCTATTTGAAAAAGTAAAAATCTTGTCCCTGTTAACTCCCATGCTATTCTTTATATTTTATTTTATTTTTTTAATATGCAAGTTCCTAACCTAGAATCCTTGAACTCTCAAAGGATCTGTGGATAGATTTCAGGGTATTCTAGAAGATAAATGAATTTTTTAAAATTATTTTTTCTACTAATTTCCAACTGAAATTTAGCATTTCCTTTCATTATGATTTTAAAACAATATTTATTATGAGAAGAATCCATAGGCTTCCTTAGATTACCAAAGAGGTTCGTTCATGACAGTAAAATAAGAGCGGGGTTAAAATCCCTGACAATGGCTTAACTTAGCTTTAATTGGATGTATTTCATTGTTCATTTATCTCCGCATAGAAAAATGTCCCAAATCCTTTGTCTCTTAAATTCCCCTTTCTTTTTTGTTTTAGCAGGAAAGGTCTATGTTTAGTGCCATGGCAGTGAAAATAGTGTTCTTTTTCTAATCTAAATACCTTAAAAGTTAAGGGGGCTTTTGTTATTCAACTTAACAATTAGCCCCGTTCATTCTTACCCCATTCCACCCTTCTCCCCCCCCCCCCCCCCGTGTCAAGCTGCTCTAGTACCTTAAGTGAAATTAGTGTTTTCCCCGTCCTGCCAGCCCCCAAGCATAGATATTTAGCAATGAATAGCTGATTGGGAAATATTTCTGAGTGGCAAGCTTCTGCATCTCTAGCTACCATGAAACTGGTCTATGTGGAGGAAGATTCCAACCCCGGCTACTTGGTGTTTACTCAGAATTGTCATCCAATGCCAGAGTCAAAATTGACACGTGAAACAATACTTGGATAGGATGATTATACTTTTAACAGCTCTTTACTACAGGTTGATTATAAAAACCAGCGTTAATGTAGAGACTTTTGTGTGTAATAATATTCTAACTGCAGCAACAAAGCATGCAAAACCAAAATCTGTCTTAAATCCATGAATTGGGAGGAAGGGAAGCAACAACAACAACAACCAAAAAAGTGTGGAAGTTTACATCAACCCATATTTAGGGTGGGAGGAAGAAGGCAGTGTGGTACAGAAATCTGGAGTCAGAGAACCATATTCAAACCCTGCCTCTAATACTGACTTGGGTGACCTCAGTCTAATCACTTTGCCTCTCAGAACCTCAGTTTCCTCATTTGTCAAATAAGAGGATTGGACTAGATGACCTGAAAGGTCCCTGCCAGCTCTAGAACTATGATCCTACAATCCTGTGACTTGAGCAAGGTCCCCTAGGGAAGCCAAATCCTTGGTTCAAAGGGCTTCCAGCTTCTTCTTGCAATCAAGCTTGTCAAAAGTCTCCTCATAATTTCATTTTGTTTTTATTTGAACCATGTGCTTGTCTACATCACAGCCTCAGGCAGCAGTGGTGGCATGAAATCCACAAAGTGAAAAGTTCCCAGTTAGGAAATCCAGGGACAGTGAAGCCATAGAGGCATCTTTCACTTCACATGGATAGGGTCGAAATACAGGATTGAGGAGATATATTTTGTTTCTTTTCTTTTCCCACACAGTGGAAACATTAATGCTGGATTTAACAGTGCATCATCTAAAATATCCTTCCAATTTCTTTCTTTCTTTTTGGTTGGTAAACTGTTTTCCATCTTCTTCCTTAGGGCTTGCTTCACAGCCTGGTCTTAGATGCAGGAATCTTGCCAAGGGATCACCTGGGAACACATAAGCCAAGCTTCTATTTCCTGTCAAGGTGACACGGAAACCTGCATCCCCCAAGAGAACTGCCTGCTGAAAGGGAAGGGTCCAGCCAGTGCGTGAATCTGCTCAGAGGAAAGGGATAGAGGCAGCAGCAAATCTGACAGGAGGTGGGGTGAGGGGTCCCCCCTAAATGCTGAGCAGCATACTGCCACTGAGGCCATTCACTGTTTGTCTGAGTCACTGAGGTTCACAGACATGCACCGGCACTGCTTTACCTTCTGAATCTTTTTGTGCCGGTAGGGTGGGTCCTGCCCCGGGCACTCTAGTTCTACTAGTACAGAAGTGACCCGCTGGGGCTTACAAAAAGCACAAGACTGGAAGGACTCTTCCTCCTTCTTCACGTGTCGAGGGATGTAAAAGGAGTTGCATTGGCCATAACAGAAGCGGTTGAGGATGGTGCGGCTCCGACAGCCTTCTTCGCTGACCGTCTGCCTTAGGGGCTGGGTCTTACACCAGTCACTCTTCAGATACTTCCTCTCGGTGACTACTAAGGCCTCCTGGCTAGAAGCCAGCACTTCCTTCATCTGATGTTGCCACCTCTCAGAGTTGTTGCTGCTGCTGTCCTTGTATGGAGAGGGGATGGCTCCCGGGGGCCGGTTTTTCCGAGCTTCTGCCACCTTCATCAGCATAGCCATCAGGAACAAAGAGAAAGAAAGTTTCCAAACCATCCTGCAATGGGAAAAGAGGAAAAACACAAACATTGATTAGGAGGAACTGGGAGGGATTGATACCTACTTCCAACATAACCTTTTGTAGACATGAATGAGAAGCTTTGAGACCTGTAAGAGTCATAATTCAAGAGATAAAATGTTTGTAGACCTGAGCTATAAAATTGACTCAGTGACATCGCGTTTTCAGCCAGCCAGAATCTAGCATTTGTTAAATACGTACTATGCACTATGTACTAATGTTGTATGTAACTAATATGTTAACAACTTACTATGTACTAACATACTATGTAACTAATATGCTAAGTAGTTACTGTGTACTAGTGTACTATGTAACTAATATGCTAAGCACTTACTATGTACTAATGTACTATGTAACTAATGTATTAAGTACTTACTAAGTGCAGACAATGCGGATTCAATGACATGCGGAAATGGCCCCTGTTCTCAAAAAGTGCGCAGGCTGATGGAGGAGACAACATGCAAATAACTATGATTGTACAAAATTTATACAAGGCAAATGAGAGGTAAATTCAGAGGGAAAGTACTGGTGTTGAAGAGGAGTAAAAACAACCTTCCTGAAATTGAGATTTTAACCGAGACTTGAAGGAAAACAGGATGCAAAAGTTAGGAGGAAAAGAATTTCAGGGAAGGGGAAATGCCAGGTGTACCTAAGGCAAGTGCATTTAATCACCTGTAAAAGAGGTCACAGAACAAGTAAACATAACTATTGACTATCTGCAGAACAATGAAAAATTGTAATGTCCTAGATATTACTAAGGAAAAATTAAAATGGACAAATGAATTGAAAAAAAATTAAAGTACCTAACTTCTCTTGGGATTGAAGGCAGGAGCATATGCAAATTGACCTTTATATACCTCTTTTTTCTCATGCATAAAGTTGGAATAATAATATATTTTGGAATTACCAAAAAGCATTACTTACATAAAAACTATTAATTATTGTTACCTCACCCCATAAATTACTTTTTTTCCCTTCCACAAATGAAAGCATTATTATTATCATCCTCTAAAGTATTTATTGAGTATTATATATACTTTATTCTGGATATTGTGTGAGATAAATGATGATCTTGCTCTTTAGAGATATTTAATGAAGATACATAGTAAAATATATATAGAAGTAGAAATATGAAAAGTAGCTGAAAAATTGGTTGAGGAAGGGCAGATGTATTTAGAATGAAGTACAGAAAGTAAGGATCATGAACCTAAATGTAAAAGGCACTTCAGAGGCCATCTAGCCCAACCCTCTATCATTCTGCCTCCTTAGAAAAACACAATAATTACATAGTTCAGCTGGACCGATCTCTTTCACCTCAGAGATTCTATACAACATCGTATTAATTAAACAAATTCAAGAAATATTTCTTCTTCTTCTTGCATAATAGGCAATTATTAATAGAAAAGTTTTAAAAATGTTCTTGTTGTATTTTTTTGCATTCATTTCTATCCAGTAAGAATCTCAGAGGAAATTTGATATAGTACTTAGTTGAGTAAGGTATAAAAATGGACACTGAGGACATGATTATGATGACTGGATATAAAAGTATCTAGTAGACTTTCAGTGAGGACAAGAGAGTTGAAGAAGAAAAAGACAAGGGAAAGCAAAGAACCAAAGATGAGGAATAAGACAATTTTTTTAGGTTCTAGCAAATAATATTTTTGAAAATCTTAGACCAATTTTTAAAGTTTTTTTTATACCTCATTATTTCTGTGCACAAAAGACCCATATAAAAGCAGTCACACCTCTTAAATGTTCATGAAATATATGTCCCATGAAGTTCAATTATCTCATTATATTTGTAAATTTGATTTTTCACTGGTTTCTTAAAAGGAAAGCATTCTTTGTTTAATAATTTCCAAAATTATTGCCATTCTAAGTAAATATGACCCAAAGTTGATAAGCTGAAGCCAGGAAACATTTACAAAATCAAGCTCTCTTCCATCCATCCCAGAGCCCAAAACATACATGTATCCTAGATAGAACAAAAATCTATGTTTCCCTTAGAATATCCTAACTATTGTCTTTGAGAATTGCATTGAAATATATTCAGCCAGTTGGGGAAAAAATATTTTTGGAAACTATAATGCTGGTGACTAATAGGTCTGCTTTTCTTGAGTACACCATTTTTTTTAACATTTGTAAAAGATTGATGATCTTCCTTAGAAGATCTTCCTTATAAGAGTTCAAGAAGAAAAGAAACTGCTGAATTTTTCAGAAAAAGAAAATGATGTTGAGAAGAAAATATAATGAGGTCAGTCTAAACTGTGTGAAGCAAATTCAGCCTTTCCTTTGCCATCTCCTCTTCTTTTCCATAAATAGTATTTTTACCCATTACCAAAAAGGAAAAAAAAAAGATAATGAAGGAAAGTGTACTAAAAACTCTTCTGCCACTACAGTTTTTCCTTAATCATCCATTCAAAGACCTTTAGGGATAGCATGAGACAGCTGCTACCATTGGCCTTTTTAAAGTATGCGTTCAGAACTGAAATGAAAGAGTATGCTTTTCAGTAGTTTAGTTCTATAATCACTCTCAGTTCCTAGAGAGCAGGAAGAATTTCATTCAGTAGTCCAAAATCCCTAGTCTATTCCTCTTGAATTTTGACTCAATAAACAGATATTAACTAAAACCTATTAAAGTGCAAAGCATCCTGGGAAGTGCTGGCAATGTAAGAATGACTGCAGAGTCTTCCTCTAAAGAGGCTTTAGTAATAATAGGGCAGTGGCCAATATTACAGATAAATAGACAGAACACAATATGGGATGGGATAAAGGAGATATTGGATAGAATGCTCTAAAATTTTTTGAGAAAGAAACACTGGTTTGATGGAGATTAGAGAATAGTTCATATGAAAAGTGATCTTTTATCAGAGCCTTGCAGTAAGAAAAAGAATCTGAAAAGGCCACATGAAGAAAAAGTCCATACTGGGTATAAGTGCTTACGGGAATATAGGCAAATAAAGCCCAAGATGTCATAATTATTATTCAGTCATCTCAATTTTATCTGACTCTTCATGACTCCATTTGGGGTTTTCTTCTCAAAGTTATTGGGGGTGGCTTGCCATTTCTTTCTCCAATTCATTTTACAGATCAGAAAATTGAGGCAAACAGGATTAAATGACTTCCCCAGAATCACATAGCTAATAAGTATCTGGGCCAGCAAGTACCTAGCACTCTATCTACTATGCCACCTAGCTATCCTAACATGTCACCTTCAAGGCCACTGTATCCAACCTGCTCATTTTACAGATGTTGAGCAAAATTGAGTGACTTATTCATATAGTTATATAGCTAGCAAATACCTAAGAAAGAATATGAAGTGAGATAGTCCTGACTCCCAGGCCAATATGTGCTGTACTTTGCCACCAGTTTTATCAAATTAGGCAAATAGTTTATATTCTAATTTAGCTGCAACATTGGTTATTAATTAACAGTTCTTCAGTGTATAATGTAAGAGTTTGAAAGAGTATAGATTGGCAAAATGGAATCGGCATTAGGTCTGATGCACCTAGATTCCAATTCCTCCTCTGATGCTCAGTCCATGGGTGAGCGTGACAGGTATTTACCTTCCTAGAGCTTAATAATCGCACCTGTGAAAAAAAAAAATTAAGGGTTGGACTGCTGTGGATGATCTCTGAGGCGCCTTCCTAGTCTAGATTGATAATTCTAGGCACTCATATAAGACAAGGTAGGAAATTTATATTTTGTCCTAGCAACAACAGAGAACTGCTGGATATTTGGGGCATGAAAGTGATAAGATCTTTGCTTAGGAAATTTAGGTTGACAGCTGTGTGGATAGTTTGCTTAGCACTTGAATTGAGTTTAAGAACTAGTATAAAAGATAATCATATATTATTACATGACTAAATATGGAGATGGGCTAATCACATAATGAAAGCAAGGGCCAACAAGTTGATGATGAGGATAGCTTGCTTGTTGCACTGGTACTACATAGGAGCATTTAAAGTAGTATTATAAGACTTAAAGAAATGCACATTATGTGGAATTATATTATTATATCATATATTACATGGAAGATATATAAAAGGACATGGAGAGATAGGTGATGGAGCCAAGATGGCAGAAACTCCTAACTCCAAACTCCAAACCCCTGGAGTTTATCTGAGGCACTCGGGACACTCTGCCCTGACTGGGGACAGGTGTTCTGGCAGATTTGCCTTTCTTTAAGGAGTAATTTGGACTTAGTCCTAGCCCTCACAGGCCCAGCACCTTAAGTTAATTCGCCGAAGTGCCCCAGGGCAAAGAACTTCAGCCGCCATTTTTTTCCCTACCTTAAAGAGACATCCACACTGTCTAAAAAAAAAAAAAATGAAGAAGCAAAAGAGAGCTCTCACCATAAACAGCTTTTATCGAGAGAAAGAAGGGATGACCCCAGAGCATGAGGTTGTTTAGACAAAATTCCAGAGGAAGTTATTAAGGACCATCACTGGTCCCCTTTTCAAAAGGCCTTTCTGGAAGATTGCATAAAGAACCTCAAAAGAGAGCTGGAGGATAAGTGGGAAAATAAATTGAAATCAGTGCAAGAAGGATACAATATCTTGCAAGAAGGATATAATGCCCTGCAAAAGAGTTATGAAAAAGACACCAATTTATTGAAAAATAAAATTAGTGAAGTGGAAAAAGAGTGCAATAAACAAAAAAATTCAATTGGCCAGTTACAAAAGGAGCTTAAAAAGGTAACTGAAGAAAACAACACTTTAAAAATAAGAATTGAACAAATGCAAGACAATGACTCAATAAGACTTCGAGAATCAGTCAAACAAAAACAAAAAAATGAAAAATTAGAAGAAAATATGAAATATCTCCTAGGAAAAACAACTGACTTGGAAAATAGATATAGGAGAGACAATTTAAGGATTATTGGACTTCCTGAAAGCCATGATGATAAAAAGAATCTAAACACTATCTTCCAGGAAATCCTGAAAGAAAACTATCCTGAGATTGTAGAATCAGAAGGCAAAATCACCATTGAAAGAATTCACTGATCACCTCCTGAAAGAGACCCCAAAATTAAAACCCCAAGGAATATCGTGGCTAAATTTCAGGACTATGACACCAAGGAAAAGATTCTGCTAGCAGCTAGAAAGAAACAATTCAAATACCGAGGATCAATAATTAGAATCACACATGATCTGTCAGTCTCCACACTGAAGGATCGAAGGGCCTGGAACCAGATATCCCGAAAGGCAAAGGAACTTGGATTACAGCCAAGAATAACCTATCCAGCTAGAATAAGCATTATCCTCCAGGGAAGAAGATGGTCATTTAATGATATAGGTGAATTTCACCTATTTCTAATGAAAAGACCAGATCTGAACAAAAAATTGGACCTCCAAACACAGAACTCAAGAGAAGCATAAAAAGGTAAAAAGGAAAGGACTCTTGAGAACTTTATTTCTACTATGGGGATACTTAAAGTTTGGGGGTATAATTAACTAGATATTACTTTGATAATATGAAAAAGAAAACTAGAGGGGAAAAGGTTGCCATACTGGGGAAAAGAGGGAAAAAGTGGTAAAATAAGATAAAAAAGGAGGTATAAACAAGGTAAAATCTCTTGAAGAGGCAAAGAAAACCTTATATAATTGAGAGAAAGAGGGGAGGGAGATAAGCATTGTGTAACTCTTACTCTCATCAGGTTGGGTTCTAAAAGTGTATATCAGACACTTGATTTCACATAGAAACTTGTCTGTTGCTAGAGGGAAGTGGGAGGGAAAGGAGGAAAAGAAAGGGATAAACTAACAGAAGGGAAAATAGAAGAATCAGGGGAAAGGAGTAAAAAAAGGGGGAGGGGATCTAAAGGGTGGTGGACTGTTTGGGGGAGGGGGTCATCAAAAGCAAAGTACTGAGGAGGAGGGAAGGGAGAAAGGGGCAAGGAAAGGCACATAACTTGGGTAAATAAGATGGCAGGAAATAAAGACTTAGTTATTCTAACTGTGAATATGAATGGGATGAACTCTCCCATAAAGCAGAAGCAAATATCAGACTGGATTAAAAACCAGAACCCCACTATATGTTGTCTGTAAGAAACACATCTAAAACATAGTGACACATACAGGATGAAGGAAAAAGGCTGGAGCAGAACCTATTATGCTTCAGGTGAACACAAAAAAGCAGGGGTAGCAATCCTTATCTCAGATCAAGTAAAAGCCAAGATAGATCTAATCAAAAGAGATAAGGAAGGAAACTATATTTTATTAAAGGGTACCATAGATAATATAGCAATATCTATACTAAATATATATGCACCAAGTACAATAGCATCCAAATTCCCAGGGGAGAAATTAAGAGATGCAAGAAGAAATAGATAGCCAAACTATACTAGTGGGGGATCTCAACCTTGCTCTCTCAGAATTAGATAAATCAAACCACAAAATAAACAAGAAAGAAACTAGGGAGATAAACCAATTGTTAGAAAAGTTAGGTATGATAGATCTATGGAGAAAATTGATTGCAGACAGTAGGGAGTTTACTTTTTTCTCAGCAGTCCATGGAACTTATACAAAAATTGACCATGTGTTAGGGCATAAAAACCTCAAAATCAAATGCAGAAAGGCAGAAATAGTAAATGCATCTTTTTCAGATGATGATGCAATAAAAATCACATGCAATACAAGGCCAGGAGAAAATAGACCAAAAGTTAATTGGAAATTAAATAATCTAATCCTGAAGAATGAATGGGTGAAAGAGCAAATCATAGACACAATCAATAATTTCATCCAGGAGAATGACAATAATGAGACAACATACCAAAATTTGTGGGATACAGCCAAAGCTCTTACAAGGGGCAATTTTATATCTCTAGATGCTTACTTGCATAAAATAGAGAAAGAAAAGATCAATGAATTGGGCTTATTATTAAAAAAAACTAGAAAAAGAACAAATTAAAAACCCTCAATTAAATACCAAGTTGGAAATTCTAAAAATAAAAGGAGAAATTAATAAAATTGAAAATAAGAAAACTATTGAGTTAATAAATAAAACTAAGAGTTGGTTCTATGAAAAAACTAACAAAATAGATAAGCCTTTAGTTAATTTGATCAGAAAAAGGAAAGAGGAAAATCAAATTGTTAGTCTCAAGAATGATAAGGGAGAACTTTCCTCTAATGAAGAGGAAATTAGAGCAATAATTAGGAGTTACTTTGCCCAACTTTATGCCAAGTTTGATAATCTAAATGAAATGGAGGAATATCTACAAAAATATAGATTGCCCAGGTTAACAGAAGAGGCTATAAATTATTTAAATTGCCCCATATTAGAAAAAGAAATAGAACAAGCTATTAGCCAACTCCCTAAGAAAAAATCTCCAGGGCCAGATGGATTTACATGTGAATTCCACCAAACATTCATAGAACAATTAATTCCAATACTATACAAACTATTTGAGAAAATAGGGACAGAAGGTATACTGCCAAATTCCTTCTATGAGACCGATATGGTGCTGATAGCTAAACCAGGTAGGGTGAAAACAGAGAAAGAAAACTATAGACCAATTTCCCTAATGAATATTGATGCAAAAAATTTAAATAAGATATTAGCAATGAGATTACAGAAAGTCATCCCCAGGATAGTACACTATGACCAGGTAGGATTTATACCAGGGATGCAGGGCTGGTTCAATATTAGGAAAACTATCAGCATAATTAATTATATTAATAACCAAACTAACAAAAACCATATGATTATCTCAATAGATGCAGAAAAAGCATTTGATAAAATCCAACACCCTTTCCTATTAAAAACACTAGAGAGTATAGGAATAAATGGGCTTTTCCTTAAAATGATCAGTAGCATCTATTTAAAACCATCAACAAGCATCATATGTAATGGAGACAAACTAAAACCATTCCCAATAAGATCTGGAGTGAAACAAGTCTGCCCACTGTCACCATTACTATTTAATATTGTATTAGAAATGTTAGCTTTGGCAATAAGAGAAGAAAAAGAGATAAAAGGAATCAGAGTAGGTAATGAAGAAACCAAATTATCACTCTTTGCAGATGACATGATGGTATACTTAGAGAACCCTAGAGACTCAACTAAAAAACTACTAGAAACAATTCACAACTTTAACATAGTGTCAGGATACAAAATTAATCCACATAAATCATCAGCATTTTTATATATTACCAACAAAATTCAGCAGCAAGAGATACAAAAAGAAATTCCATTCCAAATAACGGATGATAGGATAAAATATTTGGGAATCTATCTGCCAAGGAAAAGTCAGAAACTATACGAACTAAACTACAAAACACTTTCCACACAAATAAAATCAGACCTAATCAATTGGAAAAACTAAGTGCTCATGGGTAGGCAAAGCGAATATAATAAAAATGACAATACTACCCAAACTAATCTACTTATTTAGTGCCATACCAATCAAACTCCCAAGAAATTATTTTACAGATCTAGAAAAATAGTAGCAAAGTTCATTTGGAAGAACAAAAGGTCAAGGATTTCAAGGGGATTAATGAAAAAAAAGGCAGATGAAGGTGGCCTTGCTGTACCACATCTAAAACTATATTATAAAGCAGTGGTCATCAAAACCATTTGTTACTGGCTAAGAAATAGAGCAGTCGATCAGTGGCATAGGATAGGTTATCAGGACAATCTAGGCAATAACTTTCACAATTTAGTGTTTGATAAACCCAAAGACCCCAGCTTTTGGGATAAGTACTCACTATTTGGCAAAAACTGCTGGGAAAATTGGAAACTAGTGTGGAAGAAATTAGGGCTTGACCCACACCTAACACCACATACCAAGATAAGATCTAAATGGGTTCATGATCTAGATATAAAGAGTGATATTGTAAGCAAATTAGAGGAACGTAGTATAGTTTACCTCTCATACCTGTGGAGAAGGAATAAATTTATGTCCAAAGAAGATCTGGACATTGAACAACAGATAGATAATTTTGACTATATTAAGTTAAAAAGTTTCTGTACAAATAATACTAATGTAGACAAGATTAGAAGGGAAGCATCAAATTGGGAAATCATCTTTACATTTAATGGTTCTGATAAAGGCCTCATTTCTAAAATATATAGAGAATTGTCTCATATATATAAGAATTCAAGCCACTCTTTAATCGATAAGTGGTCAAGGGATATGAACAGACAAGTTTCAGATGATGAAATTAAAACCATCTCTAGTCATATGAAAAGTTGCTCCAAATCACTATTGATCAGAGAAATGCAAATTAAGACAACTCTGAGGTACCACTACACACCTGTCAGATTGACTAAAATGACAGGAAAAGATAACGATGAATGTTGGAGGGGATGTGGGAAAGCTGGGACACTAATACATTGTTGGTGGAACTGTGAACAGATCCAACCATTCTGGAGAGTAACATGGAGCTATGCTCAAAAAGTTATCAAAGTGTGCATACCCTTTGACCCAGCACTGTTTCTATTGGGCCTATATCCCAAAGAGATCTTAGAAGAGGGAAAGGGACCCACCTGTGCAAGAATGTTTGTGGCAGCCCTTTTTGCAGTGGCTAGAAACTGGAAACTGAATGGATGCCCATCAATTGGAGAATGGCTGAAAAAATTATGGTATATGAATGTTATGGAATATTATTGCTCTACAAGAAACGACCAGCAGGACAATTTCAGAGAGGCCTGGAGAGACTTGCATGAACTGATGCTGAGTGAAACGAGCAGAACCAAGAGATCATTATACACAGAAACAAGAATATTACATGATGATCAATTCTGATGGACATGGCTCTCTGCAACAAAGAATTGTCTCAAACCAGTTCCAATTGTTCAGTGAAGACAGCCATTTACTCCCAGAGAGAGGGATATGAAATATGGACCACAACATAACATTTTCATGCTCTTTATTGAGGTTTGCTTGCATTGTGTTTCCTTTCTCTGATTTTCTTTTTTTTTTTTCTTGTAGATAGGATTTTTCTTGCACAACTTGTCAAGTATTTCAACATTACTAACATGTAGTGGACTTCCTGCCATCTAGGGGAGGGGAGGGAACTGGGGGTAAAATTTGTAATGGAAAGCTTTGTAAAGATCAATGCTGGGGAACTACCCATACATATGTTATACAAATAAAAAAAATAAAAAAAAGGACATGGAGAAAGGGTCATAAAAGATGAAAATGCACAGATAGATTATCATCTGCATCACGGGAGGGGCTACCCATGTGATGAGATTAAAGAATGGTGAAGTTATTGAAGTGAACATTGCATTGATTGATATAGGCAAAGGGGACAGGGAAGGTGAAGGCAAGGTAGAAATTAAATTGTTAAAGCAGTCCAGTCAATTGGCCATGAGGAATTGGAACAAGTTGGTAATTTTGCAAGGTGAGAGAAGGTGGTGTTACAGGTTTCCTCAAGATGGAATCAACAGGATTAGCAATGCATCAGACTTGGTGGTGATGGTGGTCATAATAGGAGATGATAGACAAGTGACTGGTCTCTCGGGAATGTTTGAAATAGCTACCATCTTTAACACTGAGAACACTTTATTCTGTCCTCATATCTTGTATTCAACTGTTATCTGGAGAAACTCATAAAAAAATCCTGTTAGTTTTATTAACTCTCCTGCTCTCTGACAATGTTGTCAATCCACAGGGGAACCAGGGCTATAAATGCAGATGCCCTAAACAGACTGGGCTGAACAAAGATGCTTGTGCAAATAGAAAGAAAGCCCCATGGTCTTTCATCCTAAGGGGATGCTTTTGGTGCAGGCTATTTAACTATCATAGAGAGGATTGGACAGTAACAAAGTCGCCTAGTCTCTAAAATCAGACTACCCAGTAAAGGAAGCACCTTTCAAACCTTTCTAATTGTAGTCATTTAAAACATTATTCTCTATCAGGAAGTGTCATAGCACAAGGCAAAAGGTCCTCTGAAGCCAGGAGACTGAGAGGCAATTCTGATTGTGACCTCAAGGAAAGGAAACAAGGGTGCTGAGTCATCATCATTCCTTTGACAGGTGTGGATATCTCGGGATTTCTGCCTCTCTGGAAAATATTGCTGCATATATGAGTTAAATTCTTTGGCTAATTCTGGAGAGCAATTTGGAGCTATGCTCAAAAAGTTATCAAACTGTGCATACCCTTTGACCCAGCAGCATTTCTATTGGGCTTATATCCCAAAGAAATCATAAAGGAAGGAAAGGGCCCCACATGTGCAAGAATGTTTGCGGCAGCCCTTTTTGTAGTGGCTAGAAACTGGAAACTGAATGAATGCCCATCAATTGGAGAATGGCTGAATAAATTTATGGCATATAAATATTATGGAATATTATTGTTCTGTAAGAAACGACCAGCAGGACGATTTCAGAGAGGCCTGGAGAGACTTACATGAACTAATGCTGAGTGAAATGAGCAGAACCAGGAGATCATTATACACGGCAACAACAATACTATATGGCGATCAATTCTGATGGTCATGGCTCTCTTCAACAATGAAATGTTTCAAACCACTTCCAATTGTTCACTGAAGAAAGCCATATACACTCAGAGAAAAGGATGTGAAATGTGGACCACAACATAACATTTTCATGCTCTTGATTGATGTTTGCTTGCATTGTGTTTCCTTTATCTGATTTTTCTTTCTTGTAGATACGATTTTTCTTGCACAACAATGATAAGTATGGAAATATGTATACATATATTCAATTTGTCAAGTATTTTATCATAATTAACATGTAGTGGATATCCTGCCATCTAGGGGAGGGGTGGGGAGTAGGGAGGGAAAATTTGTAACAGAAAGCTTTGTAAGGGTTAATGTTTAATTATTACCCATACATATGTTTTGCAAATAATAAAAAAAAATTCTTTGGCTAATGGTTAAGAGGATGGATGTCTGTGGCTTCTCTGCTCTGACCTGAAAGAATAAATGAATGAATAAAGTATGTATTAGGTTCAAATCACATGACTTTTCTCTGTTTTCGAGCAGCTCCCTTTCTAAAAGGGAATATGGAAGATTTCAGCTGCAAATAAGAAAGATTCTATGGTCTATATGTAGTAGCAAAGCAGATATTAATGCCTCCATCTCTTTTTAATATCATTTCAACATTTAATCAATTTCTGATGTTGAATCATTTCACAATGCCACCTGGCTTACATGAACATGAGAGATAGGAACTTTCTTCAAATTCCCTGTATTAAGCTTGTGTGCCATATCATATTGCTTCTTTGTGAGATAGCACCTATTCCTTTTCCCTCTGAAGTCCTCAATTCTCTAAACCTGAATGTATCTGAATTTTGTTCTTATTGCTATTTATATGTCTTTAAGTTTTGCAAAGCACTCAAAATACATGATTATATATTATCCTGAAAATAACTTCAGAGGTCGGTACTATTATTATTTCATTTTACAAATGAGAAAATTGAGATAGGAATAAAGTGACTTGATCAGATTAATATAATTAATAAGTATCTGAGGGCAGAATTTGAACTTAAATCTTTCTGACTTATATAGAAATGTTATCAAAGAACATATCATGTTATAATCCTTTTTGTGTTGTACCCAAGGTAGTTGACCACTTTGTCTAACTTAGTTTCTACGCTGTTTCAGTCTTTCTTGGCCAATTGACAAAGTCTACTTGTACATGGTAAAATTCATTATTCCTATTTTGGGATTCACTTTGGCAATGATAGAAGAGTCACTTGCTCTGCAAAATCTCTATTTGAAGGAAAAGATAGAAAAAGGATATAGAATTTAAGATCTGAGTCTGAGGGAACTATGGCTACATGAAGAGGAATAGCTGAATTTAATCTCTTCCTAATGAAAGAAATACATAAGAAATATTGAATGTAAATTTGTATGTTGTAATAAAGAAAGAATAAAAGTTAATAATGGTAGGTAAGTCAGTAGTGGAATGACCAGCATACTCTGAATGATTCAAAAGAAAAAAAAGTGCAAATTTCTTCATCTACTTTTCCATGTGAGACTACCCAAGTGGACTGGGGAGTGTCATTTCTTTACAAGCGAGGTTTGATTCCTTCTTGGAAAAATGAGATTATGATCCCTAAAGAAGTTTTCAATCATAAAAGAATCAAACCAGTTCAATTTCCTTCTTTTTGGTTTGTTTGTTTTTGTTTTGAATTATCAGGTGAGCCCTGATACTGGCTCACCTTTTTTTTTTGTTTGTTTATTTTGTTTTGTTTCTTTTTTTTTAGTTAGGAGTGGGATAATCTAATTCAGAAAAAAAATTCAAAATGAGTGGTAGGAAGTGGAAATGGGCTTCTAAGGAAGTTCAGCAGGATCTGGGGAAATGCAAAAGAAGTAGGAGTTAGGAGAAAGATTTCCTTCCATCTGCCCAAACTATGAGTCACTTTTCTATTTCTTGGTTTTCTCCTCTGTAAAACACTGTTAATGATCCTTTCTACCACCCTGATCCATAGGGATGTTATGAGGAATGTGGTGTTGAATCCTGGGGTAATCTAAGAACTCTCTGGGGGTGGAGGTGTGGGGAAATGTCATTACTTTTATTTGAAGCAAGGATCACAATGGTGATAAATTCTCTAAGGCTTTTTTTTTTTCTTAAATTCAGGAACATTGTTTTGCAGAGCTGTTATGTTGTCTAATTTTTTCCAATAAAGAGGGTTTTTTTTGTTTGTTTTGTTTTGTTTTGAGATCATGCCCAAGAGAATAATGCTGCTGAAATAAGAGGAGGAAAAAAAAAAAGTCAGTTATCCTCCCAATGTACTCCCTTTTCCCCAGCATTAGTCTTGTGTGTTGAAGATAAGTTTTTGAACAACCATTTCCACTTGGCCCAGAGCAGACAGTTTTCTGCATTTGTATATGTAAAAATTAAAGAGGCCTGTTTAAAATGCTTTCCACAAAATCAAAACCATCCTACCCATGTACCCCATTTGACCCACTTGGTGTGTTGCTCATTGCTTCACGCTGCATTTGCTTTGTATATAGTGTGACCATTCGTGGAGATGGTGATAAACCAAGGAGTGGCAGACCCATTTCCCCTTTGTACTTTCTCTAGTACACATGAAAAATTCTTTCCTTTTCCTCTTTTTCCTGGTTCAGCACACCCCAGTGAAGGACACCCTTTGTGTCCTTCAAAGCAGCTTACAAGGAGAAAAAAAAAATCTATTGATCGCTAGTCACTGCCCAATAGCTAGGAGCTTTTCTGATAGGCAATAGTATGTCAAAGGAGACATCTGTGGTGTCACTGAAAGAGCAGGGTGGAGGGATGGAGGTGGGGTGGGGGTGAGACAGAGCTAAGTTCGAATCTCAGTTCTTATGGGCTACATGAATATTATCAAGTCATTTAGGGAAATAATAATGCTTTTAACCCATTTTTCTAAAGCACTTTCTTCAAAACCTTCCTTTAAGTTAGATAATGCAGGTTTTATTATTTCAGTTTCACAGATGAAGGCACCAAGTCTGTGAGAGAAGGGACTTAATGAAGGTTATGATTAGTGTGTGAAGGAGAAAATAATGGAAGCCCTGTCCTCTGATATTAAATTCAGTGCCTTTTCCCCGTCTGCTCCATATATTTACTTCACTACCTTCCATGAACTTAAATTTATGGCTTTTAAAGATCATCTAATTTCATCCTGTCATATTATAAATGAGAAAAGAAATCCAGAAATCCTATTAAAAAACACAATTAAGATCTCATACTGAATAGGTGTCTAAGTTATGCTAAGTATATTTAATACATTGATAAAATAGGAAAGGTTATAGCTGACCTTAATTCTCGGGCACATCCTGAAGATCAAGTGAAATAATATGTATATGGGTTTTAAAACACTTTGCAAAATGGCTTTTCAGATTATTACTATCCATCAGTTTGGAAAAGACAAATTGTAATTATGTAACCCAAACCACTTGTCTCTCAGATAGATTTAATTATGTCTCAGAGTCCCAATTGTCAGGATCCAGGACCTTATGTCTATGTAGCACCAATTATTCTCTTTAGACACAATTTGCACACCCTTAATCTTACAGCTGTTTTGGAAAGAGATCCAGTTTTCATGTCTTGATCCCCAGAAATGCAGCCAAGATTTTGATATCAAGAGAATCCAGTGATAAAAATGAAAATTCAACTCTTGATCCTATTAGATTGAGTTTGTATACTCATTTCATCTAAATTAAGACTTAGGCTGATGTAGGGATGACATGAACATCAACAGGCCTATTGTTAAAAGAACTCAAGAGGATATCAACTGAAATGCTTTGAGTCAGTTCTTAGTATCAGAGACCAAAGTTAAATTAACTTAAAAGAACATAACTTCAGATGACTAAGCACACAATAAATAAATTTTTGAACTTCCTTAATGAATATTTCATTCTTCAAAAGGTAGAAGAACCAATAAAGAGGAATTCTATCCTAGATTTGATTCATGAGCAATAAGCAAAATTGATTGACTTAGAAATGATGAAAATTCTGAGACTATGTAACCTCTCTAAGAATTTGAAATCAAAGAAAAGAAACAAAGAGTAATCTGATATAAATTTGGGGAGGGCAATTTACAAAGGATTCAAAGAAAAGATAATTTGGATCTGATACATTGAAACTATATAGGGAAAGTAGACCCAAAATAAATAGTAAACTCTTAAGAATAAAAAAAATGATATATAGCTCTCTTCTCAGGGCAAAAAAAAATGAGAAATTGAGGGGATGCCCACCAATTGAGAAATGGCTAAATAAATTGTGCTATGTGTTTGTGATGGAATATTATTGCTTTTTGGGAAATGATGAGCAGGATGTTCTCAGAAAAAACAAAAACAAAAACCTGGAAAGTCCTCCATGAACTTAAACAAAGTGAAATGTACTGTACACAAAGTAATAGAAATTTTGGGGGATGACCAACTGTGAATGACATTGCTAGTCTCAGCAGTATAATAATCCATGATTACTCTGAAGGATTTATGATGAAAAATCCTATTCATATCCAGAGAAGGAACTGATTGTGTTTGAATACAGATTGAAGCATAATCTCTCTTTTAAAAAAATTATTTTTCTGGAGGGTTTTTTTTAGGGGGGAAGATTTATGTTCTCTTTCATAACATGACTTTTATGGAAATGGAAAAAAAAAGAATTAAATGCTATAGATCTTAGGTAGATTTATCTGAAGAAACAGAGGTAGATATATATAGAAGTAATTGAGAAATAAAGGAAGTAAAAGGAAACAACAAAAAACATGAAGGCATTTTGTTTCTACCTTCATGTTTTTTGTTGTTTTCCTTTTTAAATAAACTAAAGCAAACATGAGGCAATTAATACACATACTTTGGATACAATTTCCTGGAAACCATGCTTTTAGGATTGAGAGGAACCTGGTCCTGAGATATCTTATCTGGTGAGTTTATGTAATAGCTAGCACTTTTATAGCACCTATTATATGCCAGGCACTGTTCTAAGCACTTTATAATTATCTCATTTAATTCTCATGACAACCCTAAAAGATAGATGCTAGTTTTATACTATTTTACAAATGAAGAAGCTAAAGCTTAGAGAGTTTAAATGACTTACCCAGGTTTATACTGCTAGTAAGTATTTGAAACCATACTGAACTCAGGTCTTCCTAATTCCATGATTAGCACTCTATCTAATTGTGCCATCCTGATGCCCTGAATCTAGCCCATCATATTTAGCTGGCTTTAAGTCAGGCTATAATTCCCATTCATCCATCTATCCACCTATACCACCTTGTTGCATGCCTCTTGACATGCATAAATCTTCTCTCTTGCTTTTTACTTCCTGTCCTAGGCATAGTAATCAAATTGATACTAACATTTATTGCTAATTTATTGGAGGATCAAATAAACATGTCACTAACAAAATAAAAACTCCCTTCTATCATCATCACCTATACATACAAGTTTCACTCTTCTTGAGGACAGGAACTATTTCAGTTGCATATTTGTATTTCCATTTTTTAAAATAGCATCCAGGACATCATAAGTGCTTAATATATCCTTTCCTTTTTTGTTTTTCTAAACATGCACAGGCTTATGTGACCCATCAGGAGAGCTGAAGCTCAAAATGAGCTGAGGCTGGTAAAAGCTAAATAGGTGAGTTTTTTTTCATTGTTATTTTGTTTTTTTGAGGGGGAGGTTTTTGTTGTTTGTTTTGTTATAAAAGAAAAATAAGCTCAAAGAATTCTAAATTGAGGGAGTGCTTATCAATTGAAGAATGGCTGAACAAGTTGTGATATATGGTTCTGATAGGATACTATTATGCTATAAGAAATAATGAATAGGAGAATTCCAGAAAAATCTGGAAAGATTTAGAAGAACTGTTATAAAATGTGGTAAGAAAAACTGGGAGAACTTTTTACACCATAACAGAAATATTGTAAAGATGATCAAATGTGAAAGATTTAGCTACTTTGATAAAGACAGTAATCCAATTCAGGTATTCTCAATTCTAGACACAGTGGTCTATCCACTGCTGCCAATAAACTACATATGAAATCAGGTTTTCTTTTATTTAAGGAATTCTTTTCTTTAGGGAATGGCTCTCTAAGGGGGAGAAATAGGAGAGATAAGAGATAATGTAAAAACAAAGAACATCCTTAGAAACATTTTTTAAAATACCTAGTATGGTTAGTAGAGATGTATGGTTGAAATAAAAATTTTGACAAAGAATAACAATGTTTATTACTCAATTGGTAGATAGGTTATTTAGGGGTGCTAGAACTTATTTCTGTCATATTCACTGATACGCTTCTTACATTAGCTTCTCACATCTAAAGGAAAAAAGAGAACGCTTTTAGCTTTCAAAGGTTCCAAAGAGCAGAGTCTCTATTTAAGTCATCTATTTAAAACAATAATTTTAGTGCAATTGCTGTTAAACCTTATATATTCTTTCCTTTTAAAATGTTTTTGTAGTATTATTATTAACAATGCTGAATTTGAAGTACCCAAGGAGGCAGTGAGAAGCTTTTAACCAAAGGAAACACACACATGAAAACACAGTTGAAAGATCTGAAATCATCTCAGGGAACATGGAAGAAGGGATAAGTACATAGGGCACATTTGAAATTAAATAGTGACAGTACTTACAAAAACAAAACTAAAGACAACAACGTATATCTCAGCCTTTTGTGCATCAGAAGATAAGCTCTTTGTGAGTAGGGATTGTTTCATTCACTGTATTGGCTCCCCAACAGTATCTGACATATGGTAGGTGCTTAATACTTATTGATTTACTACTTGAGTTATTTTAGAGCCACTAGTGGTATTATGGTTTTCTACAGTAGGGGAGGTACACACAAGAGCTGCCCATTTACATAATAACTGATTCCAGATACACACACACACAGAGAAACACACATATATTTGTGTATGCATGTGTGTACACACACAAAAAGGCAAATTTCTCATTCTTATCAACCTTTCATTTCTGTGGGTAGGAAGATCAGCAGATCTAAGCTCATCCTATTTTACTTGCTTCTATAGATAACGAAGTGCCTGAAAAAGCCTGTATATAGATTAGAGACTGATAACATGATGAAATTGCTAAAATGTATTTCTATTGAAAAAAAAAGATGCCCCATAGAGTGGAAAATATTTGTTCAGTTTGAAATATTTATTCTTGGAACTTCCAATCACAATTTTGCCCTCAACAATCTCTAAACCCTGTATATGCCCCACTTCCATTCATCTTTCACCATCCTCAATGTATTTTTTTTTCTTTAAAATAAAGATTATGCATTGGCTAATCATACTCAACCTTGGAAAGCATGACTGAATAACCTGCTTGTTGTTTGCTGCCTGATCCCCACTCTCACCCAACTTGTATAAACAATAAAAGTACCTTAGGCAAGTCCAGAAAATGCAAAGTACTAAATTAATTCTTTGATAGATATGTGCCTTCTGTGGTCAGAACTGTCATCTATTGAAACTCAAATATGCAACTGTTTATCATGAAGTTAGTTTATAGCTCCTCAGGGAATAGTTTGTTAAAACAGGACATCGATAGAAGTAACCAGAATGTACTGGGTACACTCATCCATAGTTTCCATTACTCTATTCTCAAGCAGAGATCTTTTCATGTAATTAGGTCTGTCTTCCCCACCACATGGTGCTATGGTTTTATCATGAGGTCTCCTACTTCAAAAGAGTGCTAGTTATTACTCTGCCTCTATCATTTCCAGAAATGAGATTAATACAGATTTAAAAAAATGTGATTAGTAATGCTGACCAGATCCTGTACTTTTTAAAGCCCACTCTCCCATAGCTCATACTTCAATTCTAAGCTTGATAGTTAATAAAGAAGGAAATGACAATGTCCTTCATGTGATTACATCTAATTATTTATCTTCGAGCTATTTAGAATTCCATTCCAAGTCTGGTCTTATTCTTGAGGAGTAAGAGTTTTGAAATTCTGGTTTAGTAATTCTGGAATTGATCATCTGAAACACACCCAAAGCTTTGTTAGTCAAATCCTGTATAACACCACAGAGCCTAGACTTACAAAATGACAAATAGGACAATAGGACAATAGGACTTGGCTTCTGACCAAGTTTTAAGGTTATGATCACTTTGCAGAAGAATAGACTGTCATTCAATAGAATATTATATATGTAACTATTAACATTTATATTGAACCCCCCAAAATTATGAATTAATAAAGATAAGAAAAGCAATTCAATCAATATATCAAAGATTTGAAGATTCATGCAACCGTATTCTACTTTTGTTTTTTTTCCTTCCTTTCTCCATTCTATTAAACACATAGAATATCATGGCTCAAAGAAGAATTTTCAGTATCATCTAATGCAACCTGTTATTTTACTGTTGAAAAAACTACACCTAGACAAAAATTATTGGTGTCAAGGACTGAATTAGGAAACTTGTTTCCAGGTTAGATGTGTTCACCTTAGACTGAGTGTCTGAAATCACTGTCTGTGTTCTTAAGGAAGAGATCTATCCTTTAAAACAAACAAAAATTAAGCCTCAAAAGGTATGAGAGCTTAACCTAACCATGCTTCTACAAAAGCAATGGCTGGATTACATTAAGACTTTGTTAAATTCGATTAACTTTGGCTTTAACATGTTTAGCTACTAAATAGTTTCTTCTTTTCTGCTGGTAATTCACAACTAGGAAGAGTTTCTTTTCTACTTACTTACTGTAACTGGCTTTCTTGAAAATATTATACTTTGATTTACCACAACATCAATTTCAGACCCCACTGCATCTGTTAACATTGGTATCTGGAATAAACTGTAAAGAATCTGCAGATAACCCTAATTTTGAAATACTTCACAAGTTAGAAGTGTCTCTTCTTGATTTCATGTAGAAATGTTTCAATTTAGAAATCGGTCATCATGGTAGATATTTGTGGATAAGCGGTCAACCACATTGTGAAGTGAGATTATAGTAGGCACATGTTTTTCAAGTAGTTTGTCTTCATATTGTAATTAAACAAGAATAGTTCACTAAATAAATAAAAAAGATGCTCATCGGGACCTGTAAATGCTACAAACATTTCATCTTTATTTCATTTTATTTTTGCAAACTGGAAAAAACCCCGACAGGATTTGTATTCAGAAAACAGGTGTTCAATTCCAAGCTCTCTAACTTAACCTCTGAGTTAATACAAATCACCGAAACTATCCCAAATCTTTTAATTCTTTCTCAAACTTTTCATAGCTTTCCTCTCTACCATTTGAACTGAAATGTTGCATATTTCACTGAAACAACTATGGCCATTCACAGGGAACTCCATCTTCTCCCCCTTTTACTTATCTCATTGTCTTCCTCTCCTATCTTCTCCTTTACACTGTTTCATAGAAAGGTGGCCTTTTTTTTCTTGTCAGAGCAAACCACTCCTCATAAACAAATGATCTGATCCATCTCATTTCCAGCAGATTGTCACCTCTATCACCCCCACTCTCACTAATTAGAATTTAATCTCTCCCAGATTACTGACTGCCTCGCTATTACCTCCTCATTAAAAGATCATAAAAAAAACCCCAAAAACACCTTCATTCAATCTGTCCATTCACCCTAGCTATGCAATTTTCCTTATATTATACCTCTCTTTCATTGCTAAACTACTAAACTATTTGAGAAAGTCATCTACATTCTGTGCTTCTACTTCCTTTCATCTCAATTTTCTATTTCTCTACCATCTGGCTTCTGACTTCATCATTCAATCGAAACTGCTTTTTCCAAAGTCACCAATGATCTCTTTATGTGAAAATGTAATGATTCCCAATCCTCATCCTTTACCTCTTTGTAACCTTGACACCTTTATCATGGTATTCTCTCTTCTCTTTCCTGATTCTCTTCCTTACTTGTAAGACTTTGCAGGATCCTCATGCCCTCTGTCCTGAGCCCTTTTTTTTCTTCCTTTATAGTATTGTGTTTGGTAATCACATCATCTCCCACAGATTCAATAATCATTTCTATTTAGATCATTCTTAGATCTATTTATTCAGCCCTAATCCCTCTCCGGCCTCTAGTCTAGCATCTTCAACTTCCTTTTGGACATCTCCAACTGAAATCAATATATCCCAAGCTGAAATCATTCTCTTCCCCATCTCAAAGTCTTCCCTCTTCTTAACTTCCCTTTCATTGCTCCCAACCAAGATTCATCCTTGATTCCTCACTCTATCTTACCTCCGATATCCAATTGCTAAGTCCTAGTGATTCTATTCCTTTACATTTTTCCTATATGTCCTCTTATCTGACACTGTCACCACTCTGGTGCAAAAGCATAGCACCTCATATGCCTTAACTTTCTCTTTGTTATTCCTACCTCAAGTCTCACCCCACTGCCATCTACTTCCATTTATCTGTCAAACTGGTCTTCTTAGAGCACAAGTCTAATTATGTCACCATACCATTCAATAACTCCAGAGTTTATTACATTTATAGTATGAGATCTTTGAAATCAGGGACAGTTTTTTGCCTTTCTTTGTACCATTTGGCATTCAGTACAGTACATTACACAGAATGATACTTGGTATTTTGTTTACCTAAGTTTTTTATTCTGTAAAATTTGCATAGAAATATTTAGGCTGACCACTTGAGCAATGTTAGTGGCACAAATCAGATAACAAATATATATGTGCCTTGAAAATCATAATGCATTATATAAATGCTAATTCTCACAATTTCATTGAAGTTGTTTGTTTAGTTTTAAGTATTATATCATGAGGGCACAGTTAGCATAGTGGATGGAATGCTGGGCATCAAGTGAAGAACTGAGTTCAAATCCAGCTTCAGACACTTAACTAGTTGTCTGACCCTAGAAAAGTCATTTAAAAACCTGTTTGCCTCAGTTTCTCATCTGTAAAAATGAGCTGGAGAAGAAAATGGGAAACAACTGTAATATCTTTGTACAAAAAACCTCAAATGGTATAATAAAATAATGGCTAATATGTATACAGTGCCTACTATGTTCAAGACACTGCTGTTTTACCAATAACTTATTTGATCCTCACAATTCTATAAATTAATGTTATCATCTTTATTTTATTCTTAGAGAAACTGAAGCAAACTAATTAAATGTCCTGCTTAGGTCAGATAGCTAGTAAGTGTTTAAGGCGAAATCTAAACTAGGGTTTTCCTGATTCCAGGTGCAGAACTCTATCCATTATGCTACTTAACTGAAAGAAAGGAAACAGCATGGTTTATTTAGAAAGCTAAGCTGGGAGCAGTTGGGAGGAGGTGGAGCTAAGATCTGGAAGTAAAGTCAGGAAGCTGCTGGAGCTCTCTTTTTTCCTTGAAAACCATATGAAAGCAAACCTCTGAACAGAGTCTGAAAAAATGGAAGAAAATGTGAAATACATCACTGGCAAAACAGCCAACTTTGAAAATAGATCCAAAACAGACAATTTAAAAATTATTAGCCTACTTGAAGGCCATGAGCAAAAAAAGACCCTGACTAACATTCTACAAGAGGCCGTTAAGGAAAACTGTCCCAATATTCTAGAAATGGAGGGGGAAATACTCATTGAAAGAAACCATCAATCACCTTCAGAAAGAGATCCCACAAGGAAAATCCCAAAGAACATTGTTGTGAAACTCCAAAACTATAATTTCAAGGAAAAAATACTGCAAGTTGTCAGACAAAACAATTCAAATACGAAAGAGCAGCAGTCAAGATTGCCTAGGATCTGGCAGCTTCTACTGTGAAGGATCAGGGGACCTGGAATGCCATATTTTGAAAGGCAAAGGACCTGGGTTTACAACCAAGAATTAACTACCCAGAGAGATTGATCATCATATTTCAGGGCAGGAAATGGAGCTTCAATGTACTTCAAAAGTAAGAGACTTTCAACTACTTCTATTGAAAAAAAAATAGAACTAAACAGAAAAATGTATAGAAAGGTAAACAGGAGAGTATATATATATTTATTTATTTAATTCTATAAAGAAGTAGGAATAAGAGAAAAAGAAAAGGGAGGGACAGGATAGAAGGGAGGGCAGAAACACTAGAGAAAAAAGTAAGAGAAAGGGAGAAGGAGTGATAGAAGATAAGGTAGTGAGTGGAGTGGATTAAAAAAGCTGTACTAAAAGAAGGGGGAGGGGTGTTAGGAGATAAAGTAGTTGATGGGATGGGTTAAAAAAGCACTACTAAGGACAGGGTGGAAAGAAAACAGAAGTATATACAGGGAAAAAATAGGATGGAGGAAAATACAGAGCTGGTAATCATAACTGTGAATGTAAATAGGATGAACTCTCCTATAAAACGAAAGCAAATAGCAGAGTAGATTGAAAAAAAAAGAATCCTATAATATGTTGATTACAAGAAACACATTTGATACAGAGAGACACAGAGTAAAGGTAAAAGGCTGGAACAGAATTTATTATGCTTCAGCTGAAGTAAAAATAAGCAGGGGTAGCAATTATGATCTCAAGTAAAGTAAAATTTAAAAATAGATCTTATTAAAAGAGACAAAGAGGGAAAGTACATTTTGGTAAAGAGTACAATAAATAATGAAGTAGCAATCATACTAAATGTGTATACACCAAATAGTAGAGCCCGTAACTTCCTTGAGAAGATATTAAGCCAGTTACAGGAAGAAATAGACAGCAAAACTATAGTAGTAGGAGACTTTAAAGTTCCTCTCTCAGAATCACACAAATCAAACCATGAAATAAACAAGAAAGAAACTAGGGAGGTTAAAAGCATCCCAGAAAACCTACCTATGATAGATCTCTGGAGAAAGGAATACACCTTTTTCATGGCAGTACATGGCACCTACACAAAAATTGACCATATATTAGGGCATAAAAACCTCACAATCAAATGCAAAAAAGCAGAAATAATAAATGCTTCCTTTTCAGACCACAATGCAATAAAAGTTATATTCAAAAAAGGGCCAGGGAAAGATAGATTAAAAACCAATTGGGAATTAAATAATCTAATTCTAAAGAATGAGTGGATCAAACAACAAATCACAGAAACAATCCATAATTTCATCCAAGAGAATGACAATAATAAGACAATATACTAAAACCTTTGGGAAGCAACCAAAGCAGTTCTTAGGGTAAATTTTATATCTCTAAATAGTTATCTAAATAAAATAGAGGAGGAGATCAATGAATTAAGCATACAACTAAAAAAGTTAGAAAAAGGACAAATTAAAAATCTCCAATTAAATACCAAATTAGAAATTTTGAAACAAAGGAGAAATTAATAAAAATTGAAACTAAGAAAACTATTGAACTAATAAACAAAACTAAGAATTGATTTAATGAAAAAAAACTAACAAAATAGATAAACCTTTCCTTAATTTGATCAGAAAGAGGAAAGAAAAAAGAAAACAAATCACCAGCATCAAAAATAAAAGGAGACAATTTACCATTAATGAAAGAGAAATTAAAGCAATAATTAGGAGCTGTTTTGCACAATTCTATGGCAACAAATTTGACAATCTAGCTGAAATGGTTGAATATTTACAAGAATATAAACAGCCCAGGTTAGAGGATGAAATATAATAATTAGATAGTCTCATCTTAGAAAAAGAAAGTGAACAAGTAATTAATGAACTCCCTAAGAAATAATCTCCAGAGTCAGATGGATTCACAAGTGAATTCTACCAAACATTTAAAGTATTTTAATTAATTAATTATTCAATTAATTCCAATACTATGTAAACTATTTAGAAAAAGAGGTAAAGAAGGAAGTACTGCCAAATTCCTTCTATGATACAGTATGACTCTGATACCTAAACAAGGAAAGGCCAAAATAGAGAAAGAACATTACAGACCAATCTCCCTAATGAATATTGATACAAAAATTTTAAATAAAATATTAGCAAGGAGATTAAAGCAATTTATCAGCAGGATCATACACTATGACCAAGTAGGATAACAAAACCAATAGAAATCATACAATAATCTCAATAGAAGTAGAAAAAGCTTTTGACAAAATACAGCACCCATTCCTATTAAAACACTAGAGAAAATATGGATAAAGGAAGTTTTTCTCAAAATAGTAAGCAATTTCTATTTAAAATGTACAGCAAGCGTTATTTGTAGTGGGAAGAAAGTGGAAGCATTTCCAATAACACAAAAGGTGAAACAAAGATGTCCATTATCACCACTATTATTCAAATTGTACTAGAAATGTTGGCTTTAGCAATAAGAAAATAAAAAGAAATTAAAGGAATTAGAATAGGCAATGAGGAAATAAAACTATAACTCTTTGCAGATGACATGATGATATACTTAGAGAATCCTAGAAAATCATCCAAAAACCTACTTAAAACAATTCACAGCTTTAGCAAAGTTGCAGAATATAAAATAAACCCACATAAATCGTCAGCATTGCTAGATATTATTGACAAAGCCTATCAGCAACATATAGAAAGAGAAATCCCATTTAAAATTACTATAGATAAAATAAAATACTTGGGGAATCTACCTGCCAAGACAAATGCAAGAAATATGTGAACACAATTACAAAACACTTCTCACATAAGTAACATCAGATCTAAACAATTGGAAAAATATCAATTGCTCATAGATAGGCTGAGCTAATATAATAAAAATGACAATTCTATCTAAATTGGTCTACTTGTTCAGTGCCATATCAATCAAACTGCCAAAATGTTATTTTATGGAAGTAGAAAAAATAATACAAAATTCATCTGAAAGAACAAAAGGTCAAGAATATAAAGGGAATTAATGAAAAAAAGTATAGAGGATGGTGGCTTAGCAGTACTAAACCTAAAACTATATTATAAAGCAGCAGTCTTCAAAATCATATGGTACTGGCTAAGAAACAGAGTAGTAAATCAGTTGAATAGGTTTGTTACACATGACATAATAATCACGGCCTATAGCAATCTAGTATTTGATAAACTCCCAAACTCCAGCTTCTAGAATAAGAACTTCTAAAATAAGTATTTGACAAAAATTTCTAGGAAAACTGGAAAATAATATGTCAGAAACTTAGAATAGACCTATCTTTAACACCCTATACTAAAATAAGGCCAAAATGGCTACATGATTTGGACATAAAGAGATGATATCATAAACAAATTAGGAGAACAAGGGCTAATTTACCTATTAGATCTTTGGAGAAGGGAAAAATTTATCACCAACAAAGAACTAGAGAACATTATGATAGGCAAAATGGACAACTATGATTACTTTAAACCCAATTTTTTTTGCATAAACAAAACCAATAGAAACAAGATTAAAAAGGAAGTACAAAGGTGGGAAAAATTTTTACAACCAGTATTTCTATGATAAAAGTATCATTTCTTTTTTTTTTTTAATCTGAGGCAATTGGGGTTAAGTGACTTGCCCAAGGTCATACAGCTAGGACTTGCTAAGTGTCTGAGGTCAGATTTGAACTCAGGTCTTCCTGACTTCAGGGCTGGTACTCTATCCACTGCGCCACCTACCTGCCCCTATCATTTCTAAAACATATAAAGCCCTTTGTCAAATTTATAAGAATACAAGTCATTCCCAATCGATAAGTGGTCAAACAATATAAACAATTTTCAGATGATGAAATTAAAACCATTTATAGTTATATAAAAATGCTCTAAATCCCTATTGATTACAGAAATTCAACTTAAAAGAATTCTGAGGACTACTTCTCATCTCTCAGATTGGCTAAAATGATTGGAAAAGATAATGATAAATGTTGGAGGGAATGTGGGAAAACTGGACATTAATGAGTTTTTTGGTGAGGTTGTGAAATGATCTAATCCTTTTGGAGAGCAATGTGGAACTATGGCCAAAGGGCTATCAAACTGCATATTTTTTGACCCAGCAGTGCCATTATTGGATCTGTATCCTAAGTTAATCATAAAGGAGGGAAAAGGACCCATATAGGCAAAAATGTTTGTAGCAGCTTTTTGTGGTAGCAAAGAATTGGAAAAGGAGTGGATGTCTATCAATTGGAAAATGGCTGAACAAGTTGTGGTACATGAAGATAATGGGTATTATTATTCTTTAAAAAATGATGAACAAATTGATTATAGAAAGGCCCGGAAAGATTTACACGAACGATTGTTAAATGAAACAAGTAGAACCAGAAATATATTGTACACCTTACCAGCAAAAATGTGTGATGATCAACTATGAAAGACGTGGTTTTCAGTGTTTTCAGTTTTCAGTGGTTCAGGGATCCAAGAAATCCTAATAGACTATGGGCAGAAAATGCCACCTGCATCCAGAAAAAGACCTAAGGAGACTTAAGGCAAATCAACCCATGCTATGGTCACTTCTGGGTTTTTTTTCCTGTTTTTTTTTTTAATCTCTCCCAGATAAAGGAAGTTTTTCTTAAAATAGTAAGCAATTTTACCATGGTTTTTTCCCTTTTGTTCTGATTTTTCTCTCCCAACATGATTCACAAAGCAATGTATAGTAAAATAAACAACAAAATAAAATAAAACAAAAAATAAACTTATTTGTGTCACTACTTAGAAATTCTAGTCAAGGGAAACAGTGAAAAGAATATATACAAGAACATCCTCTATTGAAATATGGACTTTGGTTAGATGAAACTTGAAAATAGTTTATTTAGACCATTCTTCTGGAATCTGCCAAGTAGACTAACTCTTTTTTCATTGTCCCTGTGGTACTTATTTGTTATGTTAGATTTACTATTTAAGCTTTCCCTTCCTTTACTCATTTACTCCCTCCTTTACTTCCTTTACTTACTATAATGTAACATAATTAATTTTTGATGGTTTTCCATTGCAGTGGGATTAGAATTAGTAAAAAAAAGTTTCATGTCTCATGTAGAAACAGTATATTTAAAAAAAATGGTTCCATTATTACCTTTTCTCATTTCCTTTCTCTTCCTGGGAGGGCATTATCAAGATTATAAGGGATTGGAATTTATGGGTCAGACAACACGCAACAATACACATACTACTGCTTGAGGAAAAAGGGATAGGGGTCATTGCAACATAACCTCAATTCTGAACCTAACAACTTAGTTTGTGGGTTTTCTTTCCTGAAGCTATGTTTCAGGGAGGATAATAAAGGGTAAAACTCATTAGTGCATCATTATCTTTTGTCTGAAGGAAACAATGTGTGGTTTTTTTAGTCAGCCCACTTGGTATTTGCATTGGTCCTGGATGAGTTTCAAACCAGCTATATTGTTTGCACAATCCCCCCCACAACCCCCCCCACTCCCAAACATAAAAAAGCCCACCAGTAAACCACACAGTTGATGCTAAATTACTAGGTGATGACTCTTCTGGCTCCTAAAGGTTTCTAAAATCTCAGTCACTGAAATCATGAATCTTTCATATAATGAGAAAAGATCTGAGCCTTTATGGTAGACCTCCCATGGAGATAGAAACTCCCATCTATTCCATGAGCTCCTTAGAATTGCAGTTTAGAGTCAGGTTATAGAGAGTTATAACTCTCCAACCTTACATATTAAAATACAGTTCTACAAAGTCTATGGGATACTCCTGTATCAGAGTTTCAAATACATAATTTTCAGAGGTTAATCCTAAAGTATTGATAAATTTCTGCATTATGATGGTATGCACAAAGATGCAATCTGTACGATCTTTGCAAACAATGCTTTTAAGATATCAATTATTTGGGCATTAAAACCATCAGATTTCTAAATACTTTTATCTTTGATTGAACTAAGTGCATCATCGATAAGAAAGGCTGGGGAAACTAAGGGTCATGATGGTCAAAAACAGGATTTTGAACTTAGATCTGCCAGACTCCAAGAATAGCAGAATTCTAACTATTATATTTTGCTGTCTCTGGTGAAACTTAAGTCCATGAGATACAAACAGAAAATTGTTAAGTACACAAGAGTTGGGGTGAGATAGTAGTCCTAAGAGTCAAAGTGAAAAAAAAAATCACTGAAGAGCTGTCTAATTTGAAATATTATTTGCTAGGGACCCTTTTGCTAAGTTTAAATTCCCATTTTTGAAGATTTCTTCAGATCTCATGGATTCAACTATCACTTCTACACAAATAGCTCCAAGATCTTCATAGGTAACTCTAGATTTCCAGTCCTGCAATGCCAAATAACTACTCATATGCATCTTACATTCAATATGCCTGAAGCAGAATTGTTTTTTTTTCACCTGATCGTTTCCCCCTCCCTAAAATGTTCATTTCTGTGGAGAACATTTAACTTTGTTACCCATGTGCTCAACCCCAAGTTCTTCCATTTAATTCTCTTACTCTTCCTATCTAATAAATATCTCCAAGTCTTTTATCTATCTTCTCTCTAGTCATCATCTCTGGTCTGAATGCTGGCTAGGTCTTCTTGTTTCTATTTTCTCTTTTCAGTCTATCCTCCAGTATCACCTATTAAATGTCAGATTTGTACTCCCTAAGCACAGCACTGACCTTAACACTCAAGGAGCTCCCCCCAAGGTGCTCTCTCTAGAATAAACTACAAACGTCTCTGTTTTTAAATCCCTACGCAATTTGACTCCAGTCTTTCCAGATCTACAGCATATTACTCTCCTGAATGTACTCGATGTTCCAGCCAACCTAACCAGCATGCTATTCCCCAGAAAAAAACATCCTACCTCCTGTCTCTGCTTTTACATTTGCTGGAATACAGTGGAATGCACTCTGATGTTACTTCTGCTTCTCAGCATGCCCAGCTTACTTCAAAGCCAAGTTCAAGTGTCCTCCTACAAGATGCTTATACTGATATCCTGCAGGTGATAGTCAAATTGCTCTGTATGTATTTCTTTTTTTTTCTTCTCTGAGCATGTTATTTTCCCCCAATTGGGCAGGAATGATTTCATTATTTTTATATCCCCAGTAGAGTGCACAATACATAGAAGCGGCAATTTCCTAAACTCTTCTTGAATTGAAAGATCAAAACCTAAATTAAGTTTTTACAAAGCCTAGTTCACATTAAGGCTTAATTTGGTTAGAGGAAATTCGTATTAGCGCCTATAATAACGAAGCCTAGGAAATAACATAAAGACTTTGGGTTCATCTTTTTCCACTTTAGGCTTTATTTCAGATGAAAAAATTATGAGTTTAGGAAAAGCTCCTACCATCTAGGCAAAAGTTAGGTTCCCTGCCTAACTTCCATGTATATCTATCTCTAGTTAACACCTGGCTTCTGTGGTTGAGGCAAAACTCAATTTACTGGAAAAATTTGGGTAATGAAATGGCAGGTTATAACTATAGTCTATGAATAGAGAGGCATCAGGGGCTGGAAGGAGATGGGGAAACTGGGGAAAGAGCCTACCTCTTTTGAGGCCTTCCTTTAGCCTTGATTTTCCTCTCTGTGATGTCCATACTTTGTGAGTCAATGATTTTCTTTCTTAACTACTTTCTCATTTTTTAAAAAATTATTTTTAACACACATGGCTTTATGAATCATGTTAAAAGAGAAAAAATTAGAGAAAAAGGGAAAAAACATGGAAGAAATTTAAAAAACAGAAAAAAGAAGTGAGCACAGCATGTGTTGATTTACTTTCAGTCTCCTTAGATCTTTTTTTTTTTTGGATGTAGATGGGATTTCTTTGGATCACTGAACCACTGAGAAAAACCAAGTCTTCCACAGTTGGTCATCACGCATTCTTGCTGTTACTGTGTACAATATATTCCTGGTTCTGCTAGTTCAGCTCAGCATCAATTCATGTAAATCTTTCCAGCCCTTTCTAAAAATCAGCTTGCTCATCATTTTTTATAGAACAATATTATTCCATTACCTTCATGTACCACAACTTATTCAACCATTCCTCAACTGATGGGCATCTACTTATTTTCCAATTCTTTGCTACCACAAAAAGCTGCCACAAATATTTTTGCACAATTGGATGCTTTTTCCTCCTTTATGATTTCCTTGAAATACAAACCCAGTAATGGCACTGCTGGTTCAAAGGATATGTACAGTTTGATAGATAGCCCTTTGAGAATAGTCGTATATTGCTCTCCAGAATGGTTGGATCATTTCACAATTCCACCAACAATTAATTAGTGTCCCAGTTTTCCCAAATCCCCTCCAACATTTATCATTATCTTTTCCAGTCATCTTAGCCAATCTGACAGGAGAGAGAGGTGGTCCTCAGAATTCTTTTAATTTGCATTTCTCTAATCAATAGTGATTTAGAGCACTTTTTCATATAGCTATAAATGGCTTTTATTTCATCACTTGAAAAATTGCCTGTTCATATCCTTTGACCATTTATCAATTGAGTAATGACTTGTATTCTTATAAATTTGTTCTTTGTATATTTTAGAAATGATGCCTTTATCTGGAAAAATTATTTTCCCCAGCTTTGACTTCCCTTTTAATATTGTTTTGGTTGGTTTTGTTTGTTTAAAACTTTTTTAATTTAATGTAATCAATTTGTCCATTTTACCTTTCACAATGTTTTCTAGTACTTCTTTAGTCATAAATTTCTCCCTTCACCAAAGAGCTGATATATGTTGTCCCTTGTTCCCCTTATTTGTTTATGGTATCATCCTTTATGCCCAAATCATGTAGCCATTTGACCTTAGTATAGGGTGTGAAATGTAGGTCTCTGCTGAGTTTCTGACATATAACTTTCCAATTTTAGGTTTGATACTGCTAAGCCACCATCCTTTGCATTTTTTCCATTAATTCCCTTGATATTCTTGATCTTTTGTTCTTCCAGATGAATTTTGTTATTGTTTTTTTTCTAGTTCTATAAAATAATGTTTTGGCAGTTTGATTGGTATGGCACTGAACAAGTAGACTAATTTAGGCAGTCATTTTTATCATATTAGCTCAGCCTAGCCATGAACAAGTGATATTTTTCCAATTGTTACTTGTGTGAGAAGTGTTTTGCAATTATATTCATATAGTTCTTGGGTTTGTCTTGGCAGGTAGACCCTTCAAGTGTTTTATTTTGTCTATAGTAATTTTAAATGGAATTTGTCTTTTTATTTCCTGCTGGTGGGCTTTGTCAGTAATATAAATTCTGGTTTTATTTTCTCACTGTCCATTCTAATTCCTTTAATTTCTTTTTCTTTTCTTATTGCTAAAACCAGCATTTCTAGTGCAATATTGAATAATAGTGGTGATATTGGACATCTTTGTTTCATTTCTGATTGTACTGGGAATGTGTCCAGCTTCTCTCCATTACAAATAATACTTGCTGTAGATTTTAGATAGATACTGCTTATTATTTTAATATCTCTATGCTCTCTAATGTTTTTAATAGGAATCGGTGCTGTATTTTGTCAAAAGCTTTTTCTGCATCTATTTAAATTATCGTATAATTTCTGTTGATTTTATTATGGAAATAGTCAATTACGGTAATAATTTTCCTGATATTGAACTAGCGCTGCATTTCTGGCATAGATCCCACTTGGTTATAGTGTATTATCCTTCTGATAAATTGCAGCAATTTCTTTGCTAATATTTTATTTAAAATTTTTGCATCAATATTGATTAGGGAGATTGATTTGTAATTTTCTTTCTCTGTTTTGCCTATTCCTGGTTTAGGTATCAGTGCCATATTTGTGTCATAGAAGGAATTTGGCAATACTCTTTTAACTATTTTCCAAATAGTATTATAATTAATTATTCTTTAATTGTTTTGTAGAATTCACTTCTGCAATATTTACTTTCAATGGTTCATTTTATTCTTCCCTTTTTTCCTCTTTGCCCACATTTTGGACATTAAAAATCTCTTCTCAAATTTTGAGACAGAATTTTTCTTTTGTACAAAGTGCAGAGAGTGTGATCTAGTCTCTTAGGTTGCTTTGATTGATTCAAGGAGGTGTATGGGCCCTGTTATTCAGTTTGGATTATTTTATTCAATCAAAAGAGTGTTTGCATCTAGTCAAGGCACCAAAGCCAAATGGAGGTAGCTATCACCATTACTCTTACATTAACAGTTGTGATTAATTTCATAATTGTAGCTGATCTTTTCCACATAAAAAGGTAATTTTCTTCCATGGAAAGGTAATTTCAAAAATTAATCATGAAGTTCATCTTTTGAGATTAAAAAAAAGGGAATCTAGGACTTTTTTCTAGCATAGAACTGGAGGTAACAAGAACAAATAGAGAAATGAAACTCTGGAAATTTCTTTAAATGAACTTTGTCTTTTATCTTTCATTAAATCTTATGCAAATGATTCAGTCTCTTACATTGGTCAATGAAACTGAAATCTGCTTCCAGAATTATAAAAATTAATATACTGAGGAAATATTTTAAATATAAAAGTTAAATTCTAAATTGTTTTCAATTATTAAAAAAATGAGAAAAAATCCTGTCTAGCAGTTTGAACAATGACATTTCTGAATTGACTATTTTTTTTACAAGTTGAATTTTAAGATTGATAAAATCATGTCTTCTTATAGTAACATTTAATCTAATTCTATTAAATCCAGATACTTGGAGAAGGAAGGTGAGAAGCTTCTTCTCAAAATAAGTTCAAAGTAAATGTTCTGGAACTAAAAAGCCAGCACAGGATTGCTAAAAATTAATGTTAATAATAATCATTAGGGGCAGCTAGGTGGTACAGTGGATAGAGCACCAGCCCTGAAGTCAGGAGGCTCTGAGTTCAAATCTGGTCTCAGAAATTTAACACTTCCTAGCTGTGTGACTTTGGGCAAGTTACTTAACCCCAAAAGGCTCAACAACAATAATAATAAGTACAAGAATTTTAAAAGGATTTAGAGAGTATTGGTGTCATGGTTTAAAGAAAAAAACATAATTCAAGACAGTCAGGTTGGCTGACTTCAATCCTTAGAAACCAAGGATTTAGATAAGTCTCTTGGCCATTTCTAATCCTCCCCATCTGTAAAATGAGGACTAGAGACTGGAGATAATATGCAATGCTTCTTTCAGATATTACATTCTATGAAACCCTAAAATTTTTACAGAAAAAACACAAAGTTCTTTTTCTTTCCAAAGATATATAAGCTTTGATCAATGAAAGAAAACATTGAGTTGTATTTAGCTAAGCCATAGGCTTTGAGGCTCTGGAATGGCCATAATTTAATATTAAATTTAGCTGAGGGAATTGGACAGATTGGAAATAAATAAATTAGATAACAATATTACTCTTTTAACCCATTGTTATAACTCCTATCTCTTATCTTGTCATAAATAAATAAACTAATTTCTTCTTCCCCTTTAACACTGTGACAGAAATGGAGTTAGAAATTATAATGATGATGATGATGAAGCAGCCAGCTGTTGCAATAGGTAAATTGTCTGCATCTGTCAAAATTCTCCAACTGGCCACTCTGACCTGCATTTCTCAAATGGCATACGTAAGAAGCAAACTTTTAGGAAAAGACTACCATCAATGATAACAGCAACATTTATAAGTATTTTAAGGTTTGCAGAGTCCTTTTATAAATATTACCACACCAA
Organism: Myrmecobius fasciatus; assembly: GCA_023553655.1. Lineage (NCBI taxonomy): Eukaryota > Metazoa > Chordata > Mammalia > Dasyuromorphia > Myrmecobiidae > Myrmecobius > Myrmecobius fasciatus. The sequence goes on along the minus strand of JAJPUD010005994.1, from coordinate 78,753 downwards.
CTTGAGAGGTAGGTGCTATTATTATCCCTGTTTTACAGGTGAGGAAACTGATGCAAACAGAAATTAGGTATGCCATAGATTACACAGATAGTAAACATCTGAGGCTGGATTTGAATAAACAACACCCCATCTAATCTGGTTCATATCTTTGCACCAGCTGTCTCTATCCCTAGTTTGAACTTCCTCATATCCACTTCCTGAAATCCTTGATTTACTTCAAATATTAATTCAAAATTCTTTTTCTACCTGAGACTTTTTGGGGATCGATAACTGTTAGTGCCTCCTCCAAAGGTTACTCTATATGTTGTAGTCCCTTTTAGAAGATAATTACCATAATTACTTCTCTCTCTCTCTCCCTCCCTCCTTCCCCTCTTTGTCTTTCTGTCTCTCTGTCTGTATGTCTCTCTGTTTGTCTGTCTTTTTCTCTCTCACTCTTTCTCTCTCTGACATGTTTTCTTACTTAATTGATAGGTATTCTAAAGTCTTAAGTGGGCAAACAATATCTTTTTCAGTATTATAAATTAAAATTACTTCATTAAGTAAAATTTTTCATTCTCTATTAAAAGTAATGTTATTCTTGTTACACATTGTTAACAACTCCTTCCTCCTATGTTGTTATAAGTAAACCAATTCCTTTGTTTCCTTAAGGCTATGACAGAAATGGCTGAACATTATGATGGTAATGACAACAATGCCATCGATAGAGTAGCAATTTATAAACCAGCAAGAAGTTCTTAATGAACATGTATTAGGCTAACAACAAAAAGAACTAACTCAACTTTGCTTTATTTTTTTGCTTTGTTTCTGAGGCTAAGTAGTTGAAAGAACACTGGACTAGAAGACCAAGTTTGGGGTCCTGTTCTCAGTTCTGTCATTATGACGTTAAGCAAGTTGTTTTATCCTTTCATGCCTATAAATTTCTTTCATTCTCTTGGTTTTTCTAAAAAAGAAAAAAAAGTCTTATCTAAAAAGAGATAATATAAAATCTTCATTGACAATTTTTAGCTATGCAATGGTATTTTCTGACTCAATTTTTATATCTATTGTTAAATTTATGAAATTCTGTAAAATAATAATGGTGTGGATATAGAGTTCTGTTCTTAGGGTCAATGTCTCACATCTTCCTTTATTATCATACTTCAGTAGCCCTTGGTTTCAAATAAATTATTTTTAGCGTGTTATGAACACTATCATTTCTGTATGTTTTAAGTTTTTAAACATAAAGGGATAGTATATTTTATCTGTCTTTTTCTATATTTATTCACTCACAAGATTTTAATGTTTTGATTGACTGAAATTGTGAAGTCTTTCAGTGTTTCAGAATTTGAGGCAGCTAACATGTTTTCTATGAATATCTTGAGGACCTCACCATCTATATGAAATCCCTTTTCTAATTTTCTTCACTAGATGTTTATCCTTGATGAATGAGTATATAATTCTAAAAATTTTGTAGCATGGGAAAGATAAACATGTAGATTGGCAGTTATTGGTATAATTTATTATTTTTTCTAATATTAAAATAATTTAATAATACTGTAATAATGTATATTTTTACATATTTTTATTTTACCTGCTTGCATTTAATTTGTTTTTCCTTTGATACATTTATGTTTATCCTTTAATTTTCTCTTAAAAATCTTTTCTTTGATAGATTTGGGGATTTGACAGATTTTCTTTGAATATTTGATAAGATTAGAAACTATCAGAGGATCTAGGTTGCACAATGAATAGAATGTTGGCCCTTGAGTCAGAAAAACCAAGGTTCAAATCTGGCTTCAAACACTTACTAGCTATAAGTTCCTGGACAAGTCACTTAACTGCTGACTGCCTCAATGTCCTCAACAACAGAGATCATAGAACCTATCTTAGGAGGATTGTGTTAGGATCAAAGGAGATAATATTTGTAAAGAACTTAATACAATGCCTAGAACACAGTGGGACTTAAATAAATGCTTGTTCCTTTCTTATTTGTTCCTCATAATTTTTTATATGGCAGCTCATCAATAATCTGTGCAAGTTCTCTCTTTTTAAGGATATATATTTTCTGTAATGTGCAATGAAATAGGGTCTTAGAATCAAAAAATCTGTTTAAAATTCTGTCTCTGACATCTACTATATGAACATGGGCAACACATTTATCCTCATTTGCCCATGGGGTTATTAAATCTCTACATCTTACCTCAGAAAACTTATGAATCTCAAATGATATGATATATTTAAAATATTTTGCAAACATTAAAGCATTTTTTTCTGATAAAATGATAATTGTGACAGCTTAAGCAATAGTTTCTTGAATGTCCCTATATCACAGGGTTTCTTAAACTTTTCCCACTTGTGACCCCCTTTTACTTGAGCAATTTTACATGACCCTGAGTATATAGGTATATAAAATAGGTATATAAACCAAATATTTTCTGATAATAAATCAGAATCTTACAACTCTCGAATTGATTTATGAGACCCTCTCTAGGATTGTAACTATAATTGAAGAAGCTGTGCTATAAAAATTAGGAGAACAAGGGATAGTCTACTTCTCAGATCTGTAGAGAAGGAAGGAATTTATGACCAAAGAAGAACTAGGGAACATTATGAAATGCAAAATGTATAATTTTGATTATATTAAAAATGTTTTTGTACAAACAAAACCAATGTAGCTAAGATTAGAAGGGAAGCAGAAAACTGTGTGTATAGGGGAATTTTATATCCAGATTTTCTGATAAATGCCTTATTTCTAAAATATAGAGAGAATTGATTCAAATTTATAAGAATAAAAATCATTCCCCAATTGATAAATGGTCAAAAGATATAAAGAGACAATTTTCAGATGAAAAAATTAAAGCCCATTTCTGGTCATATTAAAAAATGCTCTAAATCACTATTGATTAGAAAAATGAAAATTAAGACAACTTGGAGATAACATTTCATGCCTCTCAGATTGGAGAAAATGACAGGAAAAGATAATGATAGATGTTGGAGGACATGTGGGAAAACTGGGATAGTAATACATTGTTGGTATTCTTTCATTCAGCAGTGTCTACTGGATCTGTATCTCAAAAAGATCATAAAAAAGGGTAAAGGATCCACTTACATGAAAATACTTGTAGCAGTCCTTTTTGTAGTGGCAAGGAAGTGGAAACTGAATGAATGCCCATCAATTGGGGAACAGTTGAATACGTTATGGTGTATGAATGCAATGGAATATTATTGTTCTATAAAAAATGATCAGCAGGTTGATTTCAAAAAGGCCTGGAGAGATTTACATGAGCTAATGCTGAGTGAAGTGATCAGAACCAAGAGAACATTGTATACAACAACAAGAAGATTATATGATGATCAATTGTGATGGACTTGGCTCTTTTCAACAATGAGATGATTCAGGATAATTCTAAGAGTTTTGTATTGGAGAGGGTTATCTACACCCAGAGAGTGAATTTTGGGGACTAAATGTGGATTCCAACAAAATATTTTCATCTTTTTTGTTGTTGTTTGCTTGCTTGTTTTTATCTTTTTCATTTTTTCCCCTTTTGACCTGATCTTTCTTGTGCTGCATGATAAATATATTTAGAATTACACGTGTTTAACCTATATTGATTTACTTGTTGTCTAAAGGAGGAAGGAAAAGGGAAGGAGAAAAATTTGGGACACAGGATTTTTCAAGAGTGAATGTCTTTTTTTTAATTTATTTTTTATTTATTTATTTTTTTTTTGCTTTTTTGCTGAGGCAATTGAGGCTAAGTGACTTGCACAAAGTCACATAGCAAGGGAATGTTAAGTGTCTGAGACCAGATTTGAACTCAGGTCCTCCTGACTTCAGGGCTGGTGCTCTATCCACTATGCCACCTAGCTGCCCCTGAATGTCTCTTTTTTTTTAATTAAAGCTTTTTATTTTCAAAACATATGGTTGGATAATTTTTCAACATTGACACTTGCATAGCCTTGTGTACCAAATTTTTCCTTCCTTCCCCCTGCCTCCTTCCCTAGATGGCAAACAATCCAACATATGTTATATATGTTAGAATATATGTTAAATCCAATACATGTAAAAATATTTATATAATTATCTTGCTGCATAAGAAAAGTCAGATCAAAAAGAAAAGAAAATGAGTAAAAAAACAAAATACAGGCAAACAACAACAACAAAAAGAGTGAAAATGCTATGTTGTGATCCACACTTAATTCCCACAGTCCTCTCTCTGTGTGTAGATGGCTCTATTCATCACAAAATCATTGGAATAGGCCTCAATCATCTCATTGTTGGAAAGAGTTATGTCCATCAGAATTTATCGTTGTATAATATTGCTGCTGTTGTATACAATGATCTCCTGGTTCTGCTCATTTCACTTAGCATCAGTTTATGTAAATCTCTCCAGGCTTCTCTAAAATCATGTAGCTGATCGTTTGTTATAGAACAATAATATTCCATAACATTCATATACTTTAACTTATTCAGTCATTCTCCAACTGAGGGGCATCCATTCAGTTTCCAGTTTTTTTGCCATTACAAAAAGGGCTGCCAAAAACATTTTTGCTCATGTGGTTTCCTTTCCCTTTCAAGGGTGAATGTTGACAACTATCTTTGCATGTATTTTGAAAAATAAAAAGCTTGGGGCAGCTAGGTGGCGCAGTGGATAGAGCACCAGCCCTGAAGTCAGGAGGACCTGAGTTCAAATCTGGTCTCAGACACTTCCTAGCTGTGTGACCCTGGGCAAGTCACTTAACCCCAATTGCCTTAGTAAAAAGCAAAAAAAAAAAAAAGAAAAGAAAAATAAAAAGCTTTTATTACGTGTAAAAAGAAGCTGGTCTGTAGTACATTTATATTCTTTGTTTAATGTGCTAGTGGGAAGTGTTTTTTCTGCCAAAGGCTATTTGGATATTTATAACATCTTTTGCCCACCATAAAAAATTTATCAACTTCTAGAACTCACACAGTGGGAGTTGGAGTTTCAACTCATCATTGCCTGCAACTGCCTTAGCAAATTATTTTGTGGGCCTCTGGTGGGCCAAATGTTCCCCATCCCTGGTTTAATGCCATATTGCTCACTATTAAAGCTGTCTACTGTCTGCAACACCTCTTCTAAGATTGAGCCAAATTTCACATATAGAATTGGGAAGGAGCAAAGGACATAGATAAGAAGCTGAAATTCATGACTGTACATCTACTTTCAGAAAAAAAGGCAATCTTTTCTCTGTCAGCTTTGATCATAGCTAATAAAAAGAAATGAGATTCACTGAATTAAATTTAAACCACTTAAGGCAAAGGCTGACAACAACCTTCCCTTGTTCAAAAGCTTACATACAACCTTCTTGTGATAATCTGCCTATTTAATGAGAACCGTCTTATCTTCACATCCAATCTATTGCTGGCTTCATACTACCCTTTTTTCTATCTTGGTAGGAGCTGCCGGGTAATGTTCACTTATGACATTATTATTAATTATTCTCATTAGGAATAACATCTTAGTTTTAGGTTCCTTGAGTGCTTCTCTTATATGAGTCACAAAGCATCTCTCATACCCTATCTCATCATCTTATTTTACTTACATAGCATCCCTCATGTTGCTGCTTTTGCTTTATTGTTTCCCTAATGAATTGATACTTCTAGCACATTTTTAAAAAGGAAGAATGAAGCTAGATTCATTAACACAGAAAACAGAAAAGTTTGATCTCCCTTTTCCTTCTCCAGCTCATTTTACAGATAAGGAAACAAAGACAAACAAGGTTAAGTGAATTGCACAAAATCATACAACTAATAAGTGTCTGAAGCCAGATATTAGGTTTTTCTTACTGCAGTCTAGGTATTTTTACCACTGTGTCACCTAGCTGCCCATAAAGAAATTTTCGGACCTTGGGCAAATTTGTGGCATTACGTTTGTTGTTAAAGAATATATGACTTTTGGTGACCACATTTGAGATCTTCTTGGCAAAGATACTTCATTTACTTCTTCATCTCATTTCAAAAATGGTCTCCCATTCAAGTATTAACCAAGCTAGACCCTGCTTAACTTCCTATATCAGACAAAGTCTAGTGCATTCTGAGGCTGGCTTTAAACTTGGCTTTCCCTGACTCCAGTTTCTATATTCTCTCTACAGGCCACCAGATGATGTCCAGTTCAGGAAGCTCTTTGCATCATACCATGCCTCTTTCTTTCCAATTTCCTTTGTTAAATCTAAATAATATAAAATCCAAATCAACAATTTGTCAGACCACAATTTAAAAGAGAAATTTGAAACAAAAAAAAAGCAAATCTTTGAGCAAAGTCTAAAGCAGAAAGTTGAAATGAAACAAAAAAATTGGCAGGAAAGTCACTGACACAGAAGTGAAGTGAAACTATTAGTCTAAGGTCAACAAATAGGTTCTTTCTGGGAATCGGAGCAAAGATTTGAGTGGGACATGGACTTGGCTCATTTACTTACTCTGAGGCTTCAAATTCAAAGCAGGCTTTTATCAGTCTGCCTACGCCTTAGATATGTGGGTGTCTGTGCCTTTGCTGGCAGAGGACTCAGACATAGAAACAAAAATCTTATAAATGGACGACTGGCTTCCAAAACATACTACAGTAGGTTTCAAAATATTAAGGGGTGATTCAATATTATGTGTTCACAATGTTATTGTGAAATGATACACTGTTATTATCCCAATATGCATAATAGTGCAAGCTTAATAAAATTAGAGGCCTAGAGGTCAGGATTATTTAGATTTCTGTAAGAACCGAAATATACAATTCAAAATTTATTGCTTATTAATGATGATGAAGTTAGGTATTATGTATTAGCCTCTTTTCCTAGTCTAGAATAGCATTTATCAAACATTTTGGTCTCAGGACCCAGAATTACTGAGGGTTCCTCTCCTCTCTCCCCCTCCCCAGATTGAAAATTATATGAAGTTATGGTAATTAAGATCCTGGGTCACTCAGAATAACCCTATCAATAATCAGAACTTTTTGTGTGCTTCAGAAAGAAGTACTGCATATCTGGGACAGACAAAGATAGAGGATTCAGGGGCATGGAATGGCGTGGGGTAAGTTTTATTCATTCCTTTTCTCTAAAATTATCAAATAAGTCTTGGGAGAGCTCAAGCTGAAGCTAAATTAGTTTGTGAAATGGTTCTTAAAATCTTTCATATTTCACAAGGTAGAAATCTGAAGGGCTGATGTAGGACATGGGATCAAATCAAGAAATTCCTTCCACCATTCATCCCCAAAAGGGGAAAATTTTGCCAGGAGACAATTAGTTTTCTATAAGGTCTTAAAGCCTATATCTGCAAGTCTCTAATACTTATGTTTTCTTCCTTCCTCCTTCCCTCCCTCCTTCCCTTTCTCTATCCCTCCTTCCTTCCCTTCTTCCCTCCCTCCTTTCTTTCCTTCCTTCCTTTATTCCTCCTTCCTTCCCTTTCTCTCACCTTCTGCTCTCCCCCTCTTACTTTCTCTATCCCTCATTAAGGTACTTCTTATAACTAACATAGTAGTTTAAAATGTTTCTTTCTTCACTATAAGTACCCTACAAGACTCAGCAATGTAATTTTTTGCCACGACTTTATCACTAATACAGAAAGCAGTTATAACTCTGTAGTCCTTGAACTTCTTAACAATTCGATCAAATAGCCCAAAGGGTTTTCAATGCAGCTGCTCATATTATCATCAGTGCCAGGATCATAGATCAGGTTTCGCCTGTCTTCTTCGTCTAACTTGGCTACCTCTTAGAAAGTACTTTGATTTGAATATTCTATTACTGATCTACCAAGTTTTCTCTAACCCAGGCCAGTCTCATTTTGCAGGTCTTCCAAGTAGCAATGTTTTTGTACATACATGCAGATATATATGCATCTATATATATGAAGGGAATCTAGGAGACATATCAGTGTTGTTCTTTTCTTTGCTTTATAAATCTATTGTCCTATTGAAATATCCCAATTTTTTGTGGGGGATAAAAGCCATGTAGCTGGTACTTTGATTAAGTTTTCTATTACTTATATACAAGCTCTTTTGGACAGGGGCCTAGCTTATTTTGCAATTCTTCCACATGATATTGCATGTTCATATATGTGTATGTATGGGTATCAAAGGGATTAAAGGAGGAGTACTGACATTGTTCTTTCTTTTATCAAACAATTCTTATTGCCCTATTGAAAATTGTCAAAACAATTGTCTTATTGAAATATTCTTTTATTTGCAGTACAGTGCCATGTAGATGCTACTCTAAAAAAAAAGATATATTTTGATTTTTTTAACTTCATTGGGCATGTGCAGATATAGCTCAAGGATCCTGGAATAGAGAGAAACATGAGCTTCTAGGACAGGAGTCAATTACCTCATTACCTCTTTAACCCTATTAACTGGAGTACTACTAGCTAAGCAATGTTTGAAACTGCCAATAACAAGCTTAAGGCATCAGCAGAAAAGGAACAGAAATATGGGGCAAGAAGTGAGGGGGTAGGGAAGAATTCTGCTTCTACTACTTATTAGCCAAGCAACCTTTGGGAACTTATTCTATGTTTGTGGTCCTCAGTTTTCTAATCCCTAAAATAAGATACTTAAACTTGATAATTGCTAAGGTTTTTTTTTTTAGATTCTATAAATCTATGATTCTAAGTAGAAGGGATAGAAATGAACAATATTGGGTTCAATAATCACAGATTCAGAATGGGAAAGGATCTTAGAGGTCATCTAGTTCAAATTCCATTTTATAGATGAAAAAAAAAACTTTGATTTATCTGTAGTACACATTTTTATTTACTGGTTCAACTCTGACATTTCCTCCCAGTACATTTGAAATCTCAAAATAAAGCTTACTCTGCATAAGTTTAAAGTTAATAATAGATACAGGTAGTTCTAATCAAACTTTTTCTTATAAGCTATAATTTGAAAATGTTATAACATCTCATTGAGAATCTTCTGAAAGTCTTAGAAATCATGTTATAATATCAAATAGGCATTTTGCCCAAATCACATTTCAATAGGTAGACTTTTTTCCATTTTAATACATTGATTTTTTATCAAAATTTTGAAATTTTTTCTTTGGTATAGTATTTTGAAATATATAGATTTGATGGAGTTTGAACTATCAATCAATACCTTTTCATTAGTCAACTAATCCTCCTTCCTCCTAGTCATCTCAACTTCTGAAAGAATTATTGGCTATACATTCAAAAATCATTTACTAAATCTCTACTACGTACCAGACATTGTGCTAGGTGCTTGGGATGAAAAGATAAAAAATGAAAATGGCAGCTGCCCCCAAGGAGCTTATGTTCAACTAAAGTGAAATAATTTATAAATTAGTTTAAACAGAATGGAATAAAAGTAAATACAGAATAAATTCTTTGTATGAAAATAAGAGGAAATACACTAACAACTGGGGAGATCAGAAAGACATTAAAAGCAGATTGAAAAATGCCGGTGCTGATGGAATATTTGCTAGACATTATGAGAATCAAAATAAAATGTGGAAATAATTTTAAATGTCATGGTCATATTATTATATCATTCATAATGAAAAATTCATGGTATAAAGAAAGCTGGTTAAGAAGATCTGTGTTCAAATCCTGTTTATGACATACCAGCTTTGTCATTATGGGAAAGTCACTTGATTTCTTTGAGGTCTATGCCATAAATTTAAAAAGAATACGAACTTATTCATGTATTATATTTATAAAGCATTTTACAACAATTAACAAAGGATTTCCATAAACATGATCTGTCATATATGATTTAATAGTTACTGGAAATTTTATTATTCATATATTAGTGATGAAGAAATTGAGTTTAGAGGTAAATACTTGACCAATTTCAAAGTATTTTTAAGTAGGCTAGAATCAGGACCCAAATTCAGGCTTTTTGATTCTAAGTCCCTGTCTTTTCACTTTGCCCTGATACCACTCAATCCTCTACACTTTTAGTGAATCACTTCAACAAATTCCTCTTTGAAAGTATACCTTGCCAATCCTCTCAGTGCTCATAAAAATATTCCTTTAAAATGAGTTGGTCCTCTCTGTGCCAGTTCTCCCTAGAGCTTTGCCAAGGCAATGATAAATTGCATGACTGCTGGGCTTTTATTACTTTCTAGCCTTAAAGTTATCCTTTGCATCCACTGTAAGCTTTGAATTCAAGAGTAAGAGCTGCCAAAGCAACATTGTGAAAAATCATTCAATCTGAGTTATTTTGTATTTCTTGAAGCACAATGAAAGGACACCTGGAGCTTTTGTGAAGGAAGAAATCGATGGATCCCTGTGTCTAGAAACTAAAAATGTCTGCAGGTAAAAAAAAATTCCCATAGACTTTGAGATCTTCATATGTTACTGTTATTTGTCAAAACAAATGAAAACTTGCAGTTTCTCCTAGGGTCAGTAGAAGAGTAACAGTGTTAGGAAGCAGTAGGAAAATATTCTGGATTTGAAATCAAAAGATATGGATTAAAATCTTGGCTCTGTCAAGCTACCTGTGTGACTTTGGGCAAGTGACATAAGTTCTTTGGATCTTTCTTTCCTCATCTGTAAAGTAAAGGGTTGATTAGATGTCTCTAAAGTCTCTTTTAGCTCTAACTTTCTGGTTTTAATAACATCTCTACTAAATCTGGTACAGTACAGAAGACAAATAAATTACTTTCTCTGAATCTGGGTTAAAATGAGTTAGGCCATTCCTATTTTGCCTACTTGATTAAACAATTAAAAATCCCCCCCGTCTCTCTGTCTGTCTGTCTCTGCCTCTGTGTATCTCTCTGTCTATCTATCTGTCTCTCTATCTTTCTGTCTGTCTCTCTCTGCCTCTGTGTCTCTCTCTGTCTCTCTTTCTGTCTCTGCCTCTCTCTGTCTTTGTCTCTTTCTGTCTTTCTGTCTGTGTGTGTGTGTTTCTCTATCTCTGTCTGTCTCTCTACCCCTCTCTTTCTCTCTGTCTCTCTCCCTCTCTCCCCCTGTCTCTCTCTGTCTCTCTGTCTCTCTCTGTCTCTCTGTGTCTCTCTGTGTTTGTCTCTCTCTTCCTCCTCCTCCTCTCTCTCTCTGTCTCTCTCTGTGTCTGTCTGTATGTGTCTCTCTCTCTCTCTCTGTCTCTTCCTCTTCTCTCTCTCTCCGTGTCTGTCTGTCTTTCGGCTTCTCTCTGTCTCTGTCTCTCTCATAATGATTTTTTCTCCTAGAGAGTGCTAAATTTATTACTGTACATCTGCATCCCAGAATCAAGGAAATAATACTGAGGGCATAGAAGGGAAGAGCTTACAATCAGAATTTTAAAAAGACAATTCATTTAACAAACTATTGGCACCAACTCCAGAGCTTTCCTTATTCATGGCCTATGCCAAGACACTGACTAGAATGAAGCCATATTCACACTGATGTCCCTCAGTAACCAAATACTGTTGGATGGAGACCAAAGCAGACCTGTTTTATATGGAATTCCACTCCATCGCAAATACTCTTATAAGTGAGGTACTAGTATACTTGCCACAGATCTCCATTTATAAAACAATATGGATTTTTACCTTTTCAGAAGGATGGAAAAGACAACTCAATACCACAGATGCCTTGTCAATTATCAAGTTCTAAATTTCTTTATAATTAACTTTAATGTATTCTTAATACATCAGAAAAGTAATTGGAAGTAGGAAAAATATGTTGGACCTAAAAACAGCCTTTAACAGAGACTGAAAGGCCCAGGTGACATACCTCTCTACTGATTATTATTGTTCCATTTATTTAAGTACTGTTTCCTTTTTAGTTTTATTCCACACTCTGGAACAGACACAGTATTTGATTCTTCCTGGAATGGGTATTTAATAATCAGAAAGAATAGCACAAGCATTACTGAAGACTTTAAATGGTTCATGTCTGACCAGTTACTGGAATTTTCATTCTTTTGAATATGTTATTTAGAGAAAATGCACTATCATTATATCAGGGACTAAATGAAATAATGTATTCCAAGTTCTTTACAAACATCAAAGCACTATATAAATGTTTGCTAGTTATTTATATTTCATCATTTTGATGAGATTAATATAGAAACAGTTCTGAGACAAGTTGCTATCATATTAATTTTATTTTGGGCCAGCTAGATGACTCAGTGGAATCAGGAAGACTTTTTGAATTCAAATATGGCCTCAGATAGTAGCTATGTGATTTAGATAAGTCACTTGATCCTATTTGATTCAGTTTTCTCATGTGCAAAATGATCTGGAAAAGGAAATAGCAAAGCACTGGTAAACTACTTCATCATCTTTTTCTAAGAAAACCCCAAATGGGGTCATACAGAGTCTGACAGAAGTGAACAGCAACAAATTTTGCTTTATGTTTAAGGTACCCTAGAATATTAGACAGGTGGGTAAAATACTTGATTTTTATAGTTAAATACCATTATTATCATAATGACTATTTCTATTATCACCTCAAAACCAGCTAGCATTAATATAGCTTATAAAGTTTATAAAGCACTTTATAAATATTATTTCATGTGATCCTCACAAAAATTCTGGGAAGTATATATTATTATTCCCATTTTATACATTGGTGAAACTGAGATGGACAGAAGTTAAGTGATTGTTCCAGGATCATAAAGCAGGTAAGTTTGTATTTAATAAGCAGAAACAAGAGTATAAGCATTACAGCGGAATTTTGAAATAGTTTGCCTTAAAATGGTTCATGTTTGAACATTTATTGGAATTTTCATTCTTTTAAATGTATCATTCAGAGAAAGTGTACTATAAATTTATATCTAGGACCAAATGACAATGTATTTAAAGTGCTTTGCAAACATCAAAGCATAATATAAATGTTTGATTATTATTCATATTTCATAATTTTGATGAAGTCAACATAGAAACAGTTTGAACTCAGTTCTTCCTAGCTTCAGGTCCAGTACTTTCTCTACTCTATCACCTAGCTGCTTCATATTTTAAAATACAGATCTGATAAAACTGGTAATAAGGCAAGATGTTAAAATGTTATTATTCTTTTATATTTAAGATTCTGTAGAATATTACAAAGATAAAATCACTGCTTTAGTAGATGAATCAAAGTATTGGGATATAAGCTCACTCTCTGCAAGATCACAGAGATCTCTAGTGACAGATGATAACTAAGGATTCTATATATTTCATCCTGTTTCTATATAATTTTGGTCTTGTCATCTGTCCATATTTTGAAAATTTTTAGTTCTATGTAGCTCAGAGATGGAGTATGTGGGATGTTAGTACCCATTTAAAAGAGTCATTATTTTTTAAAATAATACTTTATTTTCCCCAGTTACATGTCAAGATAATTTTTAGCATTCATTTTTATAAGATTTTGAGTTGCAAATTTTTTGCTCACCCTCCCTTAGCTGCCCTCCCCTCTTAAAACAGCAGACAATTTGATATATGTTATACATGTACTATCACATAAAATATTTCCATATTAATCACAATGTAAAAAGATCAAAAGAAAAAAGTGAAAAGAAAGAATAAAGCAAATAAAAATATGCTTCAATCAGCATTCAGACTCTAACAGTTCTTTATGTGAACTTGGATTGCACTTTGTGAAAATCTTTTGTACTTGTCTTCAGTTATCATATTACTGAGAAGAATGGATGCATTCATAATTGATCATCACACAGTGTTGCTGATACAATGTAAGGGTTTTCCTAGTTCTGCTCATTTCATTTTGCATCAGTTTATACAAGTTGTTACAGGTTTTTCTGAAATCTTCCAGTTTATCATTTCTTGGGGCACATTAGTATTCCATTACATTTTATGCCACAGTTTACTTAGCCATTCCCCACTTGTTGGGCATCATCTCAAATTTTTGCCACCATGAAAAGATCTGCTATAAATATTTTTGCACATAGTGATCCTTTTCCTTTTTTATGGGGATTCAAGCCTAGTAATGGTATTGCTGAATTAAAGGGTTTGGTTGCCCTTTGGATATAGTTCCAAATTGTTTTCCAGAATGACTGGATCAATTCATAATTTTACTAATAGTGCGTTAGTGTCCCAATTTTCCCACATCATCTCTAACATTTATCATTTTCCTTAAAAATATTATCCTTGATAGGGGAGAACTTTCCTCCAATGAAGAAGAAATTACAGTAATAATTGGGAGTTACTTTGCCCAACTTTATGCCAATAAATTTGATAATCTAAAAGAAATGGAGGAATAGCTACAAAAATATAGATTGCCCAGGTTAACAGAAAAGAAAATAAATTATTTAAATAGCCCCATTTTAGAAAAAGAAATAGAACAAGCTATTCATCAACTCCCTAAGAAAAAATCTCCAGGGCCAGATGTATTTACATGTGAATTTTATCAAACATTCAAAGAACAATTAATTCCAATAATATATAAACTATTTGAAAAAATAGGGACAGAAGGTGTACTACCAAATTCTTTCTATGATACAGACATGGTGCTGATAGCTAAACCAGGTAGGGTGAAAACAGAGAAGAAAAATATAGACCAATTTCCCCCAATGAATATTGATGCAAAAATTTTAAATAAGATATTAGCAATGAGATTACAGAAAGTCATCCCCAGGATAATACATTATGACCAAGTAGGATTTATACCAGGAATGCAGGGCTAGTTCAATATTAGGAAAACTATCAACATAATCAATTATATTAATAACCAAACTAACAAAAACCATATGATTATCTCAATAGATGCAGAAAAAGCATTTGATAAAATCCAACACCCATTTCTATCAAAAACACTAGGGAGTATAGGAATAAATGGGATTTTCCTTAAAATGATCAGTAGCATCTACTTAAAACCATCAGGAAGCATCATATTTAATGGAAACAAACTAGAACCATTACCAGTAAGAGTAGGAGTGAAACAAGTCTGCCCACTGTCACCATTACTATTTAATATTGTATTAGAAATGTTATCTTTGGCAGTAAGAGAAGGAAAAGAGATAAAAGGAATTAGATTAGGTCATGAGGAAACCAAATTATCACTCTTTGCAGATGACATGATGGTATACTTAGAGAACCCTAGAGACTCAATTAAAAAAACTACCAGAAACAATTCACAACTTTAGCAAAGTTGCAGAATACAAAATAAATCCACACAAATTATCAGCATTTTTATATATTACCAACAAAGTTCAGCAGCAAGAGATACAAAAAGAAATTCCATTCAAAATAACTGTTGATAGTAAAAAAA
The DNA here is from genome assembly GCA_023553655.1 of Myrmecobius fasciatus. Classification (NCBI taxonomy): domain Eukaryota; kingdom Metazoa; phylum Chordata; class Mammalia; order Dasyuromorphia; family Myrmecobiidae; genus Myrmecobius; species Myrmecobius fasciatus. The sequence continues at coordinate 63,629 of JAJPUD010005994.1, read as the reverse complement.
AATATTTGGGAATCTATCTGCCAAGGAAAAGTCAGGAACTATACAAACTAAACTACAAAACAGTTTTCACACAAATAAAATCAGACCTAGTCAATTGGAAAAACATCAAGTGCTCATGGGTAGGCCGAGCAAATATAATAAAAATGACAATACTACCCAAACTAATTTACTTATTTAGTGCCATACCAATCAAACTCCCAAGAAATTATTTTAATGATCTAGAAAAAAATAGTAGCAAAGTTCATTTGGAAGAACAAAAGGTCAAGAATTTCAAGGGAATTAATGAAAAAAAAAGGCCAATGAAGGTGGCCTTATTGTACCAGATTTAAAACTATATTATAAAGTAGGGGTCATCAAAACCATTTGGTACTAGCTAAGAAATAGAGTGATTGATCAGTGGCATAGGATAGGATCATAGGACAAATTAGGCAACAGCTATAGCAATTTAGTGTTTGATAAACTCAAAGACCCCAGCTTTTGGGATAAGTACTCACTACTCAACAAAAAGTGCTGGGAAAATTGGAAACTAGTATGGAAGAAGTTAGGGCTTGACCCACACCTAACACCACTTACCAAGATAAGATCTAAATGGGTTCATGATTTAGATATAAAGAGAGATATTATAAGCAAATTGGAGGAACATAGGATAGTTTACCTCTCAGATCTGTGAAGATGGAATAGATTTATGTCCAAAGAAGAATTGGAGCTCTTAATTAAACACAAGATAGATAATTTTGACTATGTTAAGTTAAAAAGTTTTTGTACAAACAAAACTAATGCAGACAACATTAGGAGGGAAGCAATAAATTGGGAAATCATCTTTACATTTAATGGTTCTGAGAAAGGCCTCATTTCTAAAATATATAGAGAATTGTCTCATATTTATAAGAATTCAAGCCTCTTTCCAATTGATAAACGGTCAAAGGATATAAACAGACAATTTTCAAATGATGAAATTAAAACCATTTCTAGCCATATGAAAAGGTGCTCCAAATCACTATTTATCAGAGAAATGCAAATTAATATAACTCTGAGGTACCACTACACACCTGTCAGATTGGCTAAAATGACAGGAAAAGATAATGACGAATGTTGGAGGGGATGTGGGAAAACTGGGACACTGATACATTGTTGGTGGAACTGTGAACAGATCCAACCATTCTTGAGAGCAATTTGGAACTATGCTCAAAGAGTTATCAAACTGTGCATACCCTTTGACCCAGCAGTGTTTCTATTGGGCTTATATCCCAAAGAGATCTTAAAGGAAGGAAAGAGACCCACATGTTCAACAATGTTTGTGGCAGCCCTTTTTGTAGTGGCTAGAAACTGGAAACTGAATGGATGCCCATCATTTGGAGAATGACTGAATAAATTATGGTATATGAATGTTATGGAATATTATTGTTCTGTAAGAAATGACCAGCAGGATAATTTCAGAGAGGCCTAGAGAGACCTGCATGAACTGATGCTGAGCGAAATGAGCAGAACCAGGAGATCATTATACACGCCAAGACTATATGATGATCAATTCTGAAGGACATGGTTCTCTTCAACAATATGTTTCAAACCAGTTCCATTTAGTCAGTGAAGAAAGCAACATACACCCAGAGAAAGGGATATGAAATGTGGATCACAACATAACATTTTCATGCCCTCCATGGATGTTTGCTTACATTGGGTTTCCTTTCTCAGATTTTTTTCTTGTAGACATGATTTTTCTTGTACAGCAAGATAAGCGTGGAAATATGCATACATATATTTGATTTGTCATTAACATAATTAACATGTAGTGGACTTCCTGCCATGTAGGGGATGGGTGAGGACTGGGGGGGGGAATTTGTAACAGAAAGCTTTGTAAGGGTCATTGTTGAAGAATTACCCATACATATGTTTTGCAATTTAAAAGTTTCAATAAAAAAAAAAAACCAGAGTCAAGAATGGTGGTTTTTCTGAATTCTCTCAGACATCATTGTTGGCTTATCATTTATGTTCTTTTTTATGTGTGGCTATCTTTGGTCTTCTTTCATCTATTTATATTTTCTCTCAGAGACCTCATCAGTACTCATGATTTCACTTATTTGTCTTCTTAATTCTACTTCAAATTCTCTAGCTGCCCACTGCTTATGTTGAAGTGGCTTCCCCATAAGCATCTCAAATTCATTATGGCTAAAACACTACTCATTATCTTTTCCCCTTCCATATTTATTTTGAAGGCATTACTAATCTTCCATTCAGCCAGGTTAACAAGCTATGAGTTATCTTTGAGTCTTCTTTCTTCCTTACCCTTCTTTCCTTTTCCCATCAGCTGCAAAATTTTGTTGAATGTTTTGCCACATCTTTTACATTCACTTCCACCTCTCCCATCACCTGGATTACTATAAAAGCCTCATACTCAGTTTCTCTATTTCCAGTTTCATTTTTCAAATTTATCCCTACATGCCAAAATGATATTCAAAGAGCATGGGTCTGATCATATCACTCCCCTACTCAAGAAGATCCAGTCGCTCTCAGTTTTATCAACAGATAAAACTCTCAATTTTTCCATATGGCATCAAAAGTTCTTCACAATCTAATAAAAGATTTATTTCACAATGCTATCTCTCATGTTCTCTGTATTTCCAACAAACAGTCCTAGCAAATAATTCACAGCATTCTTTTGCCTATATCTGTGTCTTTATTCAGGCTGTCTTTCATTCTTGGAATGCTTTTCTTCCCTGAATCTATTTTTCAAAATTCATAGTTCCTATAAAGTTTTAGCTTAATGGCTACCTCCAACTGTATCCAATCCAAATCAAAGTACACTGTATTTATCCTGGATATTTTTGTATTGATTTATTTCTTTACATGTTGCTTCCATCCGGTAGAAAGATAGAATATAAAATCCTTGGGGCAGGGAATTTTAATTTTGGTCTCCACATAATGCCTGACCCTCAGTAGTCATGTAATAATGCTTGTTGACTTGACTGAGTCTCTTAAAGGGAAGGAATACTGCCAAAACTGCTTGTCTTTTTTACTCTCCTTTTTATTTGGTATTAATTCTTCTTTTTTCCCTTTCACTTTCTCTCTGTTCTGTCTCCACCTCTATTTATAGAAAAATGACTTTCTCTAAACTGCTAAAACAACTCAGGGAAATTGATGATATAAATACAATGCTATTTTTTTTTCTTTTGCAGGATGACTCAGGGTAGGGGATAGAAAGGCAAACATTTAAATTGGGACAGAAATGGTGGTTAGATTCATAAATCTCAAAAAAACACACCAAACCTAGAAAATGTGTCCTCTTCCACTTAGTACTTACCAACTCACTATAATTCAAAATCAGATTTTTGTGTGTAATGGTATTTCATGATTTTCCACTGAGTTATTTTTCCTTTCCTGGGGGAAAAAAACTTCCAAACAAAGGAAATTAAGAAACAAAATAGTATAGTGAATTTATGTATGTGGCAAGGCCATTTCTCCACCCATCTGGCATTTTGTCACTTTCTGACTGGGAATCATAATCCACGTGCAATGTTCTTTCTTAAAATATAACGGCCACATGGAGTTCCCTCCATTATTGTAACTAGAATTACCTATTGATAACAGAGAATCATTTCATATATGTATTACATATATTGTTGTAATTTAATCATTTTAATCATGTCTGACTCTTTGTGACCACACTTGGGATATTTTTGGCAAATATAATTAAGGGGTTTACTATTTCCCTTTCCAACTCAATTTTACAAATGAGGAACTGAGGCAAGTAGGGTTAAGTGACTTACCCAGGATCAGGTCACACAAGTAATACGTGAAGCCAGATTTGAATTCAGGTTCTCCTGATCCCAGGATTAGTGCACTATCCATTGTGGCACCTAACTATGTGAGTATATACACATAGCAGAGAAAATGAGGGAGAGCAAGAGAGCAGGAGAGCAAGAGAGTGAGAGAGAGTGAGAATGAGAGTGAGAGCGAGAGAGAGAGAAACAAAGACAGAGACAGAGAAATGAGAAGGGATCCCAACCCCAATAAATAGATAATCTTCATGCATCCTTTACAAAGGTTATTAACCTTTTTATGTCATACACCTTTTTGGCTATCTGATGAACACTTCTCAAAAAAATACTTCAAATCAGTAAAATAAAATACATAGAATTATAGTGGAAGCCAATCATATTGAAATACAATTATTCAAAATTAAAAAAAAAAAACGTCATGGAATCTGGATTAAGGGTGTCTTCTTTAGGGAATAAAGATATAGTTACATATATACTGAGCCACAAGGGAAAAATAAAAACCTAAGAAAAAACTTCTTTTCTAGCTTTGGAAGCTGTTGATATTTGGAATAGCTGCAATTAACTATGCTGGACCAGAATATAAAGGACCATTAAGGAAGCTAAAGCTAAACAAAAACAGTCCCAAGAAGTTATAATTGCATTTTATTTGAAGAATTATTAAGAATCACCCCCCCTCCATGGGCCAAAAGGTTGTGTAGATAAAGAATTAACTGCGGTAGATGATCTAAATATTATATATTATCATATAACTTAAGTTACCAATAAATACTTCTTAGTTTGTCTTTTATATGTAGTTGCCACCTGGTCTAATGTACATCTGGACAATGTCATGTCAATAAGCATCTGCTATTTCACAATCCATTATGATGATTTTCAAATGTAAAATTTGCATCTATAAAAAGTGAATTGTTTTAAAACCTCTAATTTATACAGATATGATTATATTTATAAATTATATACATGGTCTGCTATACTAATAATTATATACATTATACAATTTACAAAAATATATGTGTTAAAAAGATGAGATACACATGAAATAATACTTGGTTCTAGCTGTTAATAAAAAGTACTGGAGTCTATTGATTAAAGAATAGCATGATCAGACCTTCATTTTAGGAAAATTAGACTTAGATCACAATTATCCTTGTAAGAGATGAGAGGCTGAATGAGGGTGGTATAAGGGGGTGGATATGAAAGATACTGTTAGGCTAGAAATGAAAATATTTAGTTAACATAATATGTTATGCTATGTTAACATGAGTAAGAGTGAGGTTTCAATGATATCAATGAGATTCTGAATCTGGGAGGCTAAAAGCATAGTGGTACCATTGGGGGAAGTCAGGAAGAAATGAGGGTTTTGAGGAAAGATAATGCAATAAATTTGTAATGCATATTGTAACCTCTACAAGTCTGCCCATCCCATATGACTTTGTCTATTCTATCCAAGACATAAAGTGGTGAGGAGGGGTTCTTTTTCATGGATCATTGCCCCATAACAAAAACTCTACTTCCAAGGGGTGATTACCACAGCCATGAGGCAATCTGGTGGCCAGAGATTGGTTACTCTACCAATAGCATCTGTACAACTGCTATTGTGGATACCCATTGTTTATCATGTTATAGTTATCCTGAGAGGCTAACTCCACTTTGCAAGAAGTTCATTTAGACACTTGAGCAACATGTAAGGGTTGTAGTGAGGGTGAATAGGTAATGGGCAAAAAATGGGACCAATTAGTTTAAAGACAAGTCTATGACTGGCTGTTGCAGGAAAGATGGGATCCAGATGATTTCCTCCAATCTCTTACTGCTTGATTATATATCCTGTGGAGTAATGTCATAGCCCTCATTTTGGAGATCATTGGTTTAGAGTAGAAATTTTTTATAAAATTGTATTGAAGAAGGGGAGCTGAAAAATCTTTTAATATCAATATTCTCCTGGTGATACTAAGTAGTATATACCATGAAACTCCTCCATATAAAAAGAATCAAAATTTTAAGTGATCCAAAGGACAAAGACAAAAAAATTAATAAAAGCATGTATATTATAAAAAATTACTTGTATACAAGACATAAAAGATACCATCATGACATATCTAACCAAAAAAGGTGAACTATGAGAAGGTAACTTGTTTATATAGCTAGCTACATACACACATACAAAAGAGTTGAATACCTCTAATTTAATATACACACAAATATATATATACATATATGGAAATTATAACTATACATGGAAATATACATACATGGGAATATTTTATATCTACACATATGAATAAATATATAAAATATGTAGCTATGCTCACATATATGAAAATATATACATATAAATCTACTTTGCATATAATCATAGGTATAATGTTTATAGACACATCCTAAAATTTAGAAATAGTCAAATATATAGATTCATCATGGAGTTGAGTATTTATAGAAAGTCATGAACAAGAATCATAAAGGAGGAGGAGGCACAGATGAAGTATAGTCTACAATAGTAGAGGGAATGTCAATCATGAAACGATTATTAGCAAAGTAGTTTTGATACTTAGGACAACATGAGATAAGTTTTTATGGAAACTGAATGATATATTTCAAATAATGGCATTTTTAATAATTCTATAATTTAAATTGTATTTCAATAATTAATTCAACACACATTTATTAAAAACTTGTGGAATATTTCAAAATTAAAACTTCTTTCAAACCTTCATAGAGCTAATAATTTGGAATGTTCTTTAGTTTACTCGTGCTCATTTTCATGCATTTAATATTATGTCAATAACACAGAAAAAGTTTCATTAAAACTAAGTAATAAAAAATGACTTTTGAATATAATCAAATGTTATATTAATTTAAAACAATGCTTTAAAAAACACATGATCTCTGTAAGAACTGCCGGGATTTCCCCACTCAATAGAACTTTACTACAGACTTTGATCCTTACTTAACAATATCTTTAAAAAGGACTGATAAAACTGGGGGAGAGGAATGAATCACAATGAGTTTTATATATTTAAAAAAATGGCAGTGACTTACCCTGTCCCAGAAACTTTCATATTAACATGGAAAATAAGGTATGAATATCTATTGGACTATAATTAAATGAAAATTGGAAGATTTCTGTGTCCTCTGTCTCAACTAGTAAGTATTAATACTCCCAAATGATCCTATCTCTTGGCAAAGCAAAGGATGATAATTTAAACTAAATCTCAAAAGAACAATTTTGGATAGCAACATTATAGAAATAAAACCACAGTATTAGATAATTGGCAGCAAAATAATTTTTCCAAGTATAAATGCTGAAATTATGGCAGCTATCCATTATGAGACAGAAGCGAAGACATCATATCATGCTGATACAATGTTAGAATCAATAAAATTTGAAATGGAAAAAGATAGCAATATTTCACAAGATATATATATATATATATACACACATATATATGTACATATATACATATATGCGTGTGTTTATGTGTGTGTACCTACATATAAATGTATATGTACATGTATCTGGATATATAAATCTCCTTTTGTAATTGTACAATCCTTCTATCCAAATTTGTTCAGGGCAGTTTGACATCTGACAATAAAGCCCAAGCTGAAGAAACTGCTAAAATCATATAAAATTATCCTAGGGTTTCTTAATTTGGCGATAGCATTTGTGTGTATATTTATTTACCTAAAATTTGACCCAATTTCAAATCAATTTTGAAAATATTAATTAGGCCCGACCTAATGTCTGAGACATGTCAAGATGAAAAAGAAAATGCATCTATTCCACCCTCAAGTATCCTGAGCCATTGATCCATGATGCAACTAAAAGAAGGCTTCCTTCTGTGGATTTATCTTGCAGAACATGACCAATGAAAGAATCAGATGATGAGTCTTATTTTTTTTAATGGAAATGGTTGACCCAATAAAGAGCATTAAAAATACCTAGTAAAACCTTTAGGATTTTTAAACGCCTATTGGAAACATCATTCGAATCTACAAGACCATAAACCCTATGGATATGGAGTAAAGAAAAGCTTGGAACTACCAATGAGTTCTGGAGTCTGTAAGGAATAAAAGGGTTTTTTCATCACTCTAAACCATGGGCAACATGGATGAAGTGGTGATTTTTCACTCTAATGTTACTGTAAATTTTCCAGGAATCTACGTCTTCAACATTGCAAATACTGGAAACCAATTTGGTCTTCCTGCTTCACACTGACAGTGACACTTCGTTAGCCACATCTGAAATCCTGTGGCTTTTGATTCATTCTGTTTGTTGATGCCTTCTCTCTTGTTTTCTCAGAATGTAAATATTTGTTCTGTCTGCATCCTAATTGGCAGTCTTAGTCTCTTATTGAATATGAGGGCTGTGGTAAATCTAGGACCTCAGGATCTTTTGCCATGTGCTGGGATTTCATGTTTTATGACATTAGTTTGGCATAGCAATTACACTCCCTGGCCTTCTGACCCTGACTGAATTGTAGTTATGTCTTTAATTGAAAACCAGGATTATTTTATTCTTTTCTGTAGAGAGGAAAACCAGAACTATCATTCTGAACACACACCAAACCACAGGAGTCTGGGTGAGGGACCATAATGACAGGGCCTCCTACACAGCATATTTACAATCTTTCTGCTAATTAGCTTAATTTTCTTTGTCTAGACTAAATTAATACACTGAAGATCTCCACTTTTTTTTTACAGAAGCATCGTTAGTCCTTCAATTTCTGCCAACCAAAGAGGAGAGAAAAACATCAATAAGACCAAGAGAAAAACCCAACAAATAAACAAAACAGAACCAAAGTATTTGTCCATGAATGAGCTGTTTCCTAATTTTTTTTGTAGCAAAAGTTTGTAACTACTGTTGCTGGGGGTGAGGTGAAGGCATAAGGCCTAAAAATCACCAAAGTATTGTTCTAATAGTAATAAGACTTGACATTTATATAGAATTTCAGATTTATAAAGGGGCTTTGCATATATCATTCCATTTGATCTTCTCAAAAACCCTGTGAAGTAAATCCTATAAAGAATATTATCATCATTTTACAAATAAGAAAATAAACTCGAGGGAGATTTAGCAATAATCAGTGGTCAGACAATTGATAGCTACCAGAGGGTCTTGAGTCTTGACTACCATTGTCAAGAAAAATAGAAAATTGTGAAAGAGATGGGGAGAGGGGAGAAGGAAGGGAAGCAGAGCCATTCCTTGATAAAAGATAAAAAAGAAAAAAAAAAGTCACTTGACTCCTTTCTTATGGATGCCTTGAACATTTCCAATCAGGATTGTTTCTTCCTCAGTTGACTCATCATCTAGGAGGCATCTTTTTTTTTTTTAAATTTAGGTTCCTGAATAATGAAAGAATATGGCTTGCCCATAAAATGTAAGATACCCAGGCCTCTCCTTGGCTTTTTAACCTAACACATTAGCAAAATATAGTATTTGGGACCCATGACCCTGTTTAAAACTTTCCCTGAATAAAGGGATAGATTCAGTTGGAATCAAATCACATTGTCTCTTAAAACTCCTTAGAAGCCTGAGGTTCAGTTTAGATTGACCTCAATGAGGAGATCACAGCTCACTGCTCCAAAATGGCCTTGGGGAAAGGGAGGGGATCCACACAAGTGGCGGCAGACTGTCTATGGTAGCTTGAAATGGCTCCTGTGCCAAACTGGCTTCCCAGTATCTGGAGCAGCCACTGTGACCCAGAGAGCCTCAGAACTGGATGGCATCCATGGAGGCTCTTGCACACTTAGCGAGCTTTGCTCAGCCAACCCCCAACCCCCTGATGCTATGTTTCACCTTTCTGCTTAATGAGCTCCAATTCCAAAACACTCTAAATGGTTTGCCATGTGAAAAGACTGATTAGTTTGCTAGGATGTGATGACAGGTTTCATTTTACTGCTGCCTTTTGTCTTAAATATGTTTCTTTTGGTTGATGTCCTTTTAAGTTGAGTTGAACTGACTGTAAGTGGGTCAATAAAGCGTTGGAAGAATCTCCAAACCCTTTGCTTGTACATAGTCAAGACATATTCCCAAGGCAAATAACTGACTAAACCCCATTATGTTATTTCTAAAATGGCAAGGCTATGGCTTGTTACCATTTATAAATTGGAGGAAACTGTAAGTAGAGGGAATGATTTGCCAAGGGTCTGCTTCATGTCATTTAAACTAATTGATGCAGCATTTTCCAGGTGAATCATCTGTGGTAGGCAAAGTTTCGCATTTCATTGAATCACTTCCTCTCTTTTCTTCTATATTTCCTTCTGTATCCCTCCCATATGTGACTACAGATTGACTGCATTGATCTGTTTATTTACTATTTGAAGACTTCTTTCTAGGATCCTATTAATTAAAGTATATAATAATAATAGTAATAATAATAATCAACTGGCTGAATTTTTTTTACAAAATCATCTTTTGTGTGTGTGTGTTCAAGGAGCTTCATAAATCTTAATGCCCACCACGCTAAACTTTCTAATATTTTTACACCTTCTTCCACTTCCCATACTTTTCAGTTCAATGACACTGGCATCCTTAATGTCCATGGACAAGACACTCTTTTTCTCTTTCTTGAATCTGGGGCATTTTCTCTGACTGTGCTCCATTCTTGAAATGCTCTGCCTCCTCATTTGTGTCTCATGGATTTTTCCTTCAAGCTCCAACTTCTTCCTTCCACAGAAAGCCTCTCTTAATTTATCTTAATTCTAGTGCCTTTCTTTCATTAACAATTTCCTATTTATCCTAAATGTTGCATATATATATACACACACACACATACACACACACACACACACACACACACACACACATACACACACACACACACATATATATATATATATATATATGCTTGTTGTCTCACTCATTATTCTGTAAGCACCTTGAAGGCCAGGATTATTGGCATTATTATTACTTGTCTTTCTCTCTTTCCCCAGAACTTAGCACAATGCTTGGTTCATAGTTGGTGTTTAATAAATGCTTACTGACTGACTAACTCATTCCAGCAAGCCAATCAAATGATTACTTTTGTCTTATGGGTCCCAAGACTGGATTGGATGTCAGTCACCCATTAGGTGACTCTGCCTTTCCTATCATCTGTTTAAAGTTGTGATTCACTTTACTGAATTGGTCAGTTGCTTTGGTGTAATATAAAGGCAACTTAAATCAATTGCCTTTCTGCTTACCTTTTGTCATGCTTCTAATTTAGATCAAATATTATATCTCTGTTAAGGTGACCCCTCTTCTTTCTCTAATACAAATATAGTCAAATACTATATTGATGGACATATTTTGTTTATTTCTTTATTTGTAGACTTAATCAAAATTCATTTTAGGATTGATTATACTTCCAGGTCTTGGAGGAAATATAAGATCAGGAAAGGTGGTAGGATGTTCATGTGGTAAGAATTAGTTAAATTAGAAGAAATAATAGATAAATTCTTTAATCACAGAGTTGGGAGAGACAGTAAAGGATAATCCAAGCCATATATAAAAAATAAATGGTCATCTAAGTTTTACTTTGAGTTCTTCAAGAATGAAAAATCTATTGCTTTCAAAGGCAGCATTTTTCCATATCTCTAATCCACCAGAAGGTTTTCTTTATATCAAACCTAAATTTTATTCTTTGCAACTTCAATCCATTGCTTTTAGTTTTGACAAAGCAGAATACTTCTGATTCTTTTTTTCTTCAAATTACAGCCATTCAAATATTTAAAACAGCTATCATATTTTCCTAAATATTCTATTTTTAAGTTTAACATCCCCAGTTCTTTAACTAATCTTCACATAAAGCTAACTCAAGGCCCTTTGCTATACTTAAAAAAAATTCTTCCTGAACACTTTCCAGTTCATCATGTTTTTCCTAAAATGTACCTACAACTCAATACAATATTATAGAAGTTCAGAACTTCAAGCAGGTGGTAGGGAGACAGGGGTTATCTAATAGATGTAACATAATCCAATCTGAGTTTGTGCACCATCAAACAAAATCAACCACTTGATTGACTGGTTGTGAAAAAGTCAGTCAATGTCTTATTCGTGAAACAATGAGAAAACTAGTTTCACAGCTATAGTCCTGGATTAATTATATTACTTTTCTTGGCTTCCATACCATATTGTGTGGTCAAACTGAATTTGTATTTCATTAAAAACCATAGATTTTTTTTCACATGAACTGCTACTTATTGTCATCTTTCTTCATTTTATAGTTATGAAGTTGATTTTTGATGAAGCATAAGAATTCAATTTATCCTTATTGAAACCCATCTTATTACATAATATCTTCAATGCTATACTTGTACTCTTAAAATCTTTTTTTAAAAAAAGCATAGATAATGGCATCATACTAGGAGAATACTCTGGGAAGGATCAAAGGAAGAATAAGGAGAAGAAAAGCACAAAATGAGAAGATATAAAGTCAGAAATCTATTGAATTATTGAAGTAATTATTTCTAAGAACTCAACCTAAATATTTACTCTGACATGGAACGGAAAATCTTATCATTTTTATCTTTGATATAAATACACAGTATACTTATCAAGCCAGTTCCAAAGTTATGTTGAACCTTTATAATTATTAATATCTTATATATATATCTTACAAATGTAATATATAATCAAAATCAAAAATAATTAAAACATAGGTTCATAGCATCAAAATCATAAATACAGTAGCACATTGCAGATAAGAATTTTAATGATATGCATGTGTAGTTAATTACAAGTAATCTATAGTTTGATTATAAATACATTCATACATTACTAGCCTATATGAAGTACTAAAACTATAGCAAAGGCAATACACGTTTTTAAATAAGTGAAGTGGTGATTTGGAAAGCTTTTACTGATACCATCTAATATCACTTATCAACCAGCCAGCTATCTGGAACCATCCTGCTTTTGTTGCCATCAGAAAGACTTGGTCATTTCAAAGGTACCACACTTGAATTTTTATTGTTTGAAATATTTGCCAGATCTTAAACAGCCATTCACTACCTTACCAGCCATTATTACCTTATCAATAAAGTAAAACTAAACTTATTTAATTATCTTTACATTGTTGTTATCATTCAGTTGTTTCAGTCACGCATTTAGATCGCACTTAGAATTTTTTTGGCAAAGACACTGGAATAGTTTACCATTTCCTACTCCAACTTGTTTTACAGATGAGGAAACTGAGAGAAGCAGGGTTAAGTGACTTTCCCAGGGTCATACAGTTAGGAAATATTTGAGGCTATATTTGAATCCAAGTCCTTCTTACTTCAGGCCTAGTACTCTATCCACTATGCTGCCTTGCTACGTGTGTGTGTATATACACATATACAATAAGTTATTCTATATGTATATACACATACATGTCTATTGAGCTTTTCAAAACTTGATTTGGATGGGGTACCTCAAATGAAGGCAAGAAATAGTATCAAAGCCCTCTATAACTATCCTGTCCATTAGCCTCCAGCTTTAATTCAGCTATCGAAATGCTTGAGCTCCCAAATCCTATTATAGCATACTAGCAACCTTTGTAATTAAGAACAAAATCCGTGTTTATACTATCATTACTATGTCAATGTAGTGTATGTTTTTTAAAAGAACATTTACAATGTTCGAGGCACAGTGTTAAGTGCTTTGCAATTATTATCTCATTTGATCTTCACAACAACTCTGGAAGATCTGGGCTATTATTATCTCCACAATAATAACTTGCATTTATGTAGCATTTATTCTGTGGCAGGCACAATGCTAAGAACTTTATAAATGTTATTTCATTTTATCTTCAGAGCAATCTTGTAAAGTAGATGCTATTATTATCACCATTTTACATTTGAGGAAAATGAGACAAACAGAGGTTATGTGCCCAAGGTCACATAACCAATCAATAAGTGTCTGACACTAGACCTGAACTCAGATCTTCCTGAATCTCAGTAACAGTACAAAATAACTCCCCCATTTATTTTGTATTTGTTTTAAATAACACCTGCTGATTTGGGTAATTATTATTCATATAAATATTTCTAATAACTTTTCCCCTCCTGTTTATGTAGCTTCTCTTAAATATTATTAATTATATGCACTGTCCATGGTATTTTTCTATGAATGGTATCTCAACTGCAGAGTGGGATCCTCACTCATATTAATTTGATCAGCAACAATGGGACACACAGTAGCTCAAGTCTAATATAGTAATGTCATTTTTGTCCTCTTTGAAAATGAAGCACAACAATAATGGATGAGGAAGTAAAGTAAATCTATAACTCATGGACATAAATTATAATCAACAAACAATTCTAAAATTTCATAGTGAGTCTAGGGTACTGTAGGACATAGGACATACACAAACCTACCACTTGGGTATAAAAGTAGGTATCAGGTATGATATTTATTCATAAAGATATTTGGAAATTATTTGAGAAGAGAAAATATGTTTTCTCAAAATAGCAATCCAATTCAGCAATAAAATGGGAAATCATCTTTACATTTAAGGGTTCTGATAAAGGTCTCATCTCTGAAATATATAGAGAATTGTCTCATATTTATAAAAATTCAAGCCATTCTCCAATCAATAAATGGTCAAAGGATATGAACAGACAATTTTCAGAGGATGAAATTAAAACTATTTATAGTCATATGAAAAGGTGCTCCAAATCACTGTTGATCAGAGAAATGCAAATCAAGACAACCCTGAGGTACCACTTCATACCTGTCAGATTGGCTAAAATGACAGGAAAAGTTAATGATGAATGTTGGAGGGGATGCGGGAGGGCTGGGATGCTGATGCATTGTTGGTGGAGCTGTGAACGGATACAGCCATTCTGGAGAACAATTTGGAGCTATGCTCAAAAAGTTATCAAACTGTGCATACCCTTTGACCCAGCAGCATTTCTATTGGCTTATATCCCAAAGAAATCATAAAGGAAGGAAAAGGCCCCACATGTGCAAGAATGTTTGTGGCAGCCCTTTTTGTAGTGGCTAGAAACTGGAAATTGAATAGATGCCCTTCAATTGGAGAATGGCTGAATAAATTATGGTATATGAATATTATGGAATATTATTGTTCTGTAAGAAATGACCAGCAAGATGATTTCAGAGAGGCCTGGAGAGACTTACATGAACTGATGCTGAGTGAAATGAGCAGAACCAGGAGATCATTATACACGGCAACAACAGTACTATATGACAATCAATTCTGATGGACATGGCTCTCTTCAACAATGAAATGTTTCAAACCACCTCCAATTGTTCACTGAAGAAAGCCATATACACCCAGAGAGAAGGATGTAAAATGTGGACCACAACATAACATTCTCATACTCCTTGATTGATGTTTGCTTACATTGTGTTTCCTTTATGTGATATATCATTTGTGTAGATAAGATTTTTCTTGCACAACAATAAGTTTGGAAATATGTATACATATATTCAATTTGCCAATATTTTAACATAATTAACATGTAGTGGATATCCTGCCATCTAAGGGAGGGGTGGGGAGTTGGGGGGAAAAATTTGTAACAGAAAGCTATGTAAGGGTTAGTGTTGAAGAATTACCCACACATATGTTATGCAAATAAAATTTAAAAAAATAGCAATCCAATTCAAAAACTCATTAAGTGCCAAATAAGTACAGAGTAACATGTTTATATACAAAAAATACATGTCAAAAACATGTTATTTCCCCAATGAGTAGTATAACTGATGAGCATTGTAGAATTTGGGTATTAATCAAAATTTTGTAATTGGGAAGGCTTCATTGATGAGGTAGGATTTCTGCTAGATTCTAAAGAAAAGCAGAATTTACACAAATAGAATGGAAACAAGGGAAATGGTATGAACATTTTTTTTTGAAGAGACAAGATTTCTCCTGGGAGAAAAAAAATAGGAAAGTTTTGTTCCAGTTGAGGACTGGAGCAAGGAAATCATCAACAATAAATCTGGAGGAAGGATTCAGAGTGTGGAGGACTTTGAATACCAGATTTAAATATTTGATTTATTTTTACAAATCAATAGAGAATTACTAAAGTTCTCAAGTGGGATGGTAATATGTGCAAAGAGGTATTGCATGTGGATTTATCTTGAAAACGTTTTTAACACTGGGCAACTTTGTAAGCACTGGGACTAAAGTTAGAAAGAAGCTGAATTAAAATCCAGCCTCAGATAATTGCTAGCTGTGTGACCCTGCACAAGTCACTTAATGCTGTTTGCTTCAGTTTTCTCGTATGTAAAATGAACTGGAGATGGAAATGGCAAACTATTGCAATATCTGCCAAGAAAACCCCAAATGGGGGCATGAAGAGTTGGACATAATTAAAGCAACTAAACAACAGCAACAAAAGACAGGAGAGGCTAAAGCAGATGTGTGTATTTGTTCGTTTTCAGTTGTATCCTACTCTTTATGACACCTTCAAACAGGTAGACAGACCACTTATAGAGAATTACAGCAATTCAGAAACAATGAACATGGTGGCTAATGAGGATGGAAAAGGAAGTTCCATTTCATGAAACAAAAATAACAAACAGATAAAGTGGATACAGTGGGGAAGAAGGATTACATCGATACTTTCAGTTTTGTTGACTAAAAAAAAAACGGATGATGCTATTGTTAGAAATAGGGAAGTTGAGGAGAGAATTTTAGTTCAACTTTAGGAGCAGAAGGGAAAAAATTATTTTTGTCATGTTGCATCTGTGGCAATGAAAGAAAATATTTCTGAAGAGGTTGGAGAAATTGAAACAAATTCTGAAGAGAGTATGGTACTAGAAAGTAAATGACAGGCATTTTCATAGATATGATGTCTGAAATAACAAATAATAGCAGAAAGAAAAGATATGGAAGAGACAGACAGACAGAGACAGAGAAAGAATAAGTCTACATAGAGGTGGCCATAACCTGAAGGCAAGGATTGAGCCACTGTGAATTCATACACAGGCTATGGGATAAGGAACTGAATCCAGTAAATGAAAAAAAACAAAGAACTCAGAAGTAGGTAATGAACAAGAACAGCATTGTATCTCGGAAGGCAAGAGAGGGAAGGGATTTTTCCAAAAGGAGTTGTTGATTAAAAGGATTGAATCTTTAAGGATATTGGGAAGAATGAATACTGAGAGAAATCCCTGAAATAAAGAAGTCATTAGTGACCTTGGAGGAAAAAATCAGTTGGCACTGAGGATAAGTAGGGAGCCAATGATAAGGAAGTTAGGAAGATAAGTTAGAAATGTGGTCAAGAAATTTAGCTATTAAAGGAAAGAGAATGGAAAGGTTAAGGCTAAAAGGAGAGAAGTTTCAATTGGAATAATGAGGTCAGAAGTCAGAGTACAGAAAAATTAAAAGCAACTGAAAGGTGAAGACATGGACATAACTAGTGTAAATGGCTCAAGGAGTTTATCCCAGAAAAAGAGATGAGGAACAAGGAAAGGTTTATTTATTCATTCATTTGTTTATTTATTAAGCATCTACAGGGTACCCTTCTAAGTGATTTATAAGTATTATCTTATTTGTTCTGTGCAATAATCCTATGAGTCAGGGCCTATAATGATCCCTGTTTTTATAGTAGAGAGGATTAGAAGAGGTCAGGAGGGATGTAAGCAAGGAAGCGTAAACCAATGGCATAGACTTTTAAAAAGAATGGAATTATTGATGGGTGGTAGATCAATATTTGGGATCATAAGATAGGCCTCCCCTTTCTCTTTTGAATTTGAATTGGGGAAGAATAGAAAAATGAGCACCTTACTCTGTCTTTGCACAGGGCTTCAGAAAAGTGGTGTCAGGTATAAAAACATTTTCAGTATATTTTCCTAGTTTTTTTTTTCCAACATTCAGTGCATTTTCCTTTACATATCTAAGTCATAGAACAACTTTTTGGGGCCAATCTGAAAATCTTTTGATGATGGTCTTTATTGTTAGATTCTGACCCAGCCCAAATTAGATTGCTTTTATTAAATAATGTAACCTTTGCTTAATAGCAATACCATACTCTAGTGTGTGATGCCTGCCAATTTTCAAAACACTTGCAGATTACTTGCTTTAAAAAAAAAGCATGTTTTAGCCACATTGCTTTAACTACAGAGGAATCAGGAAGGTTAATTCAAATGGAAACTTGGAATTAAAAAGTAATAACTCAAAATAATTCTTTGGTGACCAAATAAAGCAGCTAAAAAGTTCTATAGTATGTTACATCTTTCCTAGTGTTCTAAAGTTTGATTTATATTGTCTTATTCTGAAATGGGATAAGTTTCTCATCTCTTTCCTAGACTTCTATGGAACTGATCCAGGCACAAAGCTTTCTCAAGTATTAGGGGAGACTTTGTATTTGGACATCCTCCATAGAGATCCAAAGTAAGATTAAATATTGGTCCTTGGGAGTTAGATGGCTTGGAGGTCTTACATTCCTGGTGACTAATTTTACTGATTTGTTGTAGAAATTGAGTTTAGAGAAGAATATCCATTTCTGGTGGGTGAATCTGACTCTTAGAACATTCATTTATAAGAAATGGATCAACTAGTTTATTTAACACACAAACCTAGCCAAATCCTGAAGAGCTCCTTCTGTTCTGTTAGTTATTAGGTTCTCTCTTCCTTTTGTAGTCCCCAAATACCTAATGGGAGTATTCAATTAATGGGTGTTGAAATAAAGAATGACAAAAAGCAGATAGACTGCTCACTGAATCATCCATTTCAGAGATAGGAAGTTCATTAAAGCTCATCTGTTCCAATTCTCTCTCTCTCTCTCTCTCTCTCTCTCTCTCTCTCTCTCTCTCTCTCTCTCTCTCTCTTTTTTTTTTTTTTTTACACAAGATTTTAAGCTCTTAGGGAAGCAAAATGATTTATCCAAGGTTACACAACTAGTTAGTGGGAAGCTGGATTAGCTAGAATTTGACTACAGGAGTGCTGACTTCTAGATCAGTACTTCTCCATGAACAATATGGTGGCTTTCAAAATCTTATCTAACTTTTCAGTTTCACAAACTAATGAAGTTCTTCCTCATATAGTCTAATTTTCTTTTGCTGTGATATCAACTGAACATTGGATTGGAACTTCAAAAGGCCATCTAATCTATTTCTCTACTTTCAAGAAGAAATACTAAAAGGATACCAGATGGTTGAAATTATATGCTGATTTTAAAGACCCACACTGAAGAAAACTAGACATTTTTTATTTCAATGCTGAGTATCTTTAATTTTTAACAAATGGTTACTTATAATAAATAGAATCCCTTATGCTTTCATTTAAGTACATAATCTCTTATTTAGTCTTCCGTTGCCATGATTACCACCATTTACACATTTGAATATAACTATTAAACCATTTTAAGTCTCCTACCCAGCTAAAATCCCAACATCTATTAGAATCCTTTCCATATCTTTAATCTTAAATCATTCCCACTGTGAATATCTCCATTTTATTATAGGTATGTATTCTTTGTATATATTTGTTTGTTTGTTTTATCGCTCATCATCCTGTGAACTTCCTGAGGGTCTTGAGGATCTGTTTTTTGCCTTTCTTTATATCCATAGTGCAAAACTTGATATATAATAGGTCCTTACTGTGTAATTGTTGACTTGAACTGACTTTTCTCCACAGTTGTGTAATTTTTGCTGGTAATTCATTATCTTTTGGCATTTTTCTAATCACTGGAAACCTGATTTAGCTTTTCCCAGGTAAGATTTCAGAAAGAGTGCAGAAATATTAGTGTAGGGTAGGGTAGGACAGCAATATCGTCTTCTTTATCATCTTCATCATCAACATTATCATCATTGTCAGGCTCTATACGAACTGTTCCACCATTATTATCTCCTTTGATCTTTACAACAACACTGGGAAATAGTTGTTATCATTATACCCATTTTACAGATGAGGATACTGAGACAAACAACAGTTGTACCTTTTCCAAAGTCACTGAATTAAAGTCTGTCTGAGAGCAGTTTTAAATTCAGGTTTTATTTGACTCTGGGCCCAGCTTATCTGAATATAGGTCCACAGAACCATGCAGATACAACAGTTTATGAAATGGAAATAACCCATTCTAAATGGAAATCAAAGTACATAAAGGGGTCAATAGAATGAATAAAGCCTTAGAAAAGTATTCTGGGTCTAGATATGGAAATGTCAGAATAAAATGTTTATATTTTATGCCAAATGTTTTGAACTAGGAATTGAAAAAACAGCACTTGTTCACTTGGAAGGTTGCTTAAGCAGAAGTGTCAAGAATAGATCAGAGATTTC
This sequence comes from Myrmecobius fasciatus, assembly GCA_023553655.1. Classification (NCBI taxonomy): domain Eukaryota; kingdom Metazoa; phylum Chordata; class Mammalia; order Dasyuromorphia; family Myrmecobiidae; genus Myrmecobius; species Myrmecobius fasciatus. Next base: position 43,645 of record JAJPUD010005994.1, on the reverse strand, counting down.
TGAAAATAGAGGCAGAGAAGACTTAAAGATCATTCCAGTAATCCATACAATTAATAATGATTGAATGAACAGGAATTATGATGATGGGAATGGAAAGGAGGAGCACACATGGGAGATATTTCACAAGCATAAGGAAGAATTCAGTGACTAGTTGGATATGGAGGATGAGAAAATGAGAATGAGAATTAACTCGAAATATTTGAACATGGGTAACTGTGGGGATAATAATAGTATCTTCAATAGAAATAGACAAATGAGGAAAAGCAACACATTTTTGTGAGAACATCTATAAATCCCTATTTAACATGGTGGAGTTGCTATCCAATGAGCAGTTGGGTTTGTGAACCTGGTATTCAAAGAAGAAATTTTGATAGAGACATAGATCTAAGAATCCTCTGCATGTAGTGGTTAATTGAACTTATCAGAGTTAAGACTATCACTAAGAGAATTTAGAAAGAATAAAAATGTGGTTTACCACAAAATCCAAAAGGCGCCTCTATCTATAATTAAAGAGGAGGAAAAGAAATCCATAAAGAAAGGGAAAAATCAGTCAGGAATAAAGAAAACTGTAACATAGATTAAGGTTATATAAGCCAAAGGCAAAGGCAATATCATAGGGAGAAAATATTTTTAAAATATTCCATAAAGAAGGAAGAATATTCTAGGAAGATAGCAGTATAGGTCAGAAACAGCAAGTGGCAAGCCTTGGGGCTATTTGGGTTGGGAGATAGCCTTGGTACCAGCCAGAGGAATTTGTACATCCTAGATAGTGTTGGGAATATAATTTCTGAGCAGGGGAAAACTGAAGGAACCTCTGCTGGTTAAGGGATTCCTACCTGTGCTGCCTAGCCATGGTCCTGGGGTGAGAAGGAACCAATACGACCCAGCAAATACAGAAGCAGTGGGACAGAACGCCTCTACTTGTGTGCACTTATAGGAGGGCAGAGTTCTTGGTTTTGGTTCCAGGTCAGAAGCACCATCCAATCAGCTGGGGTGATTCCATTAACACAAAAGCAAAGGAGAAAGAACCCAAACATACATAGTTACTTTGGGAATAGAGGAGACAAGAATTCATCTTCAAAGGAGGGTACTTAAGTAAAAAAGCCTCTCCTAATCCAAAGATAACATTAAAAAGTTACCTGTCCAAAAAGAATTCATAGAGAAACTAAAAAAAGACTTTAAAAAAATCAAATAAGACAGATTGAGGAAAAATTTTTAAAAATAAAAATGATCCAATAAAAACAAGAAGATTATGAAAAGAAAGTCAACCAACTGGAGAAGGAGATGCAGAATCTTAAGGAGGAAAACAACTTTTTGAAATTTACACCTAGGTAAGGAGAAGTCAGGAAAGTTATAATAATAATAATAAAACAAAACATAAAAAATGAAAAAAGAAGAAAATGTGAAGCATCTTATTTTACAACTGATCTGGAAAACAGATCAAGCAGAGATAACGTAAAAATAATTGGACTACCTAAAAGTGACAACCAAAAAAAAAGGAATCTTTATACAATAAAACAAAAAAAATAATTAAAGAAAATTGTCCTGAAGTGTTAGAGCAAGAGGGGAAATAAGAAATAAATATTCATTGATCACCACCTGAAAGAAATCATAAGACAAAAACCTACAGAAATATCATAACCAAATTTCAAAACCCATGGGTCAAAGAGAAAATTTTACATGTAACAAGAAAAAACAATTCAAATATGGTGGAATTACAATTAGAATTACCTAAGACCTAGAAGTAGATACATTAAAAGAACATAGGTCTTGAAACACTACATATTGAAATGCAAAAGACCTGGAATTGGACCAAAAACATCATATCCATCAAAGTCAAGAATAATCCTGGATTTTTTTAAAAAAGATATTCAATGAATTTCCAGACCTTCAGGATTTTGTTGCAAAAAAATCCCTAAACTTAATAGAAAATCTGAAACACAAGATCCAAGAAAAATATAAGAAAATATCAAATATTAACTACAAGGGACTCAATAAAGACACACTTTATTTTTTATACATAGAAATGCAAAACTATATGCCTAAGATTTTCATTAGTAATTGGGTAGTTCAAAAGAAAGATTGGGGTAGGGCTGAGATTGATGTAACTAAAACTTAAAACCATACAGAAAAAGGTAAAAAGAGTAATTATCTTATACAAATGAGATACAAGAGGAAGAATTGACACAGGAATTAGATTGGTGAGGAGGGCTATTCCTTTTGGAACCTTACTGTCATTGGAAATAAGTTAAAGAGGGAACAATATAAAAATGTCTAGAAGGAGATAAAAATCTTCTAAATGCAGAAAGAAATACGAGAGTGTGGGATGGGGAGGAAAGAGAGAGAGGATAAGAAAGTGATTTGTGGAGGGAACACTATTCCTATCATATCTGAGTCAAAGAGAGAAAAGCATATATATTTAGAAGGAAATAAGACTCTTCTTAATTTATAAAGAAATAAGAGGATGAGGAAATAAAATAAATTGGGGTATATAGAAGGGTATGTAGATTAGCAAGAATGGGATAAAGAGGGAAGAGCTTAATTCAACTAGAAATGAGTAGGGGAAAATTATAAAGGAGCATTCCTTGGATGGGCAAGGAGAAGTCAAGTAAAAAGAGGACAAGGTGAAGGTAGAAGTAAAGCAGAGGAGTCAGGAGGGATAGCAAATAGAGATACAACCAAACATAAAATAAAGATCAGGAGTAGAATTTATTATGTAAAAAAGGAGTACTAATAATTATGATCTCAAAGTTAAAATCAAAATAGACTTACTCAAAAGAGAAATATAGGGAAACTGCACTATATGTCAGTCATATTAATTAGTAATGTTTCAGAGCATTTATAATAACTAGACAATATAAGGTTGGAATATTGTTGTGGTGTAGAAAATTATGAACTGATCGAGTTAGAAAAATATGGACAGACTTGGAGTCTTGGAGAAAGTTGCTATTTACTTTCAGAGAAAAAAAGAGAACAAACAGTACAGTCTTACATAGATACATATGAATGCATATGTGCATATATATGTATACATAAATATAGATATCTATGTATACATATATATATTTGTATGTATGCATGCATATTTGTATATGTGTTCACACATTTATGAATATATGCTTGTGTGGGTATTTGTATTTATACACATGTGTGTGTGTGAGTACGTATGTATGTGTGTGTGTGCACACACACTTTAATTGTAGCTTTCTTGGGGGAAAAGGGGAGGAAGGGGAAAAGAGGAATAAAGTAAAAAAAATGAATAGCAGACAACAAAAGGAAACCTACAAGGAATCAAAGATGGAGAGCTCTGAACACAATGTATAGTATTTATTATGTAGGCTTTCTTGAAATGGAAATTTATTGCTTTATATTTTGAATCTTCTCTATATTCTGCTGCGCACAAGGAAAATTTTTTTTCTTTTCCTATTTTTTAAAATTTAAGCTTAAAATAAATTAATTAATTTTAAAATATTCTATAAAGAAGCAGCTTTGGTGGTGATTTTTTAAACTTAATGAAATGTTATTGAAAAGTTTCATATGGAAGTTTCATTTTTCCCTGCTTCCAGACCAAAAAGCTTTGAAAGTCTAGCCAAATCAGCAAGACTTGTGAATTTTTTGAATTATGAACTGTTGTGCATTTTGAACACTGAGCCAAAAGCTTATCTCTAGCTCAATAGGGAGCTATCTAGTTATCTAGCTGCCAGTTCCCATTACATTGTGTAAATGGGGCTCAACCAAAGTGCAGCAAAGGCTGAATCAAGGGACTTTGCTGTGTTCATGTGCTACAACTGGGAAGTTTACAAAGGAGTTTGATCCCTGGTGTCACCAGCTCCTTTAGCTCATGTCACCTCCTACAGGAAGCCCTTCTTGATTTCCTTAGTCCTTGAGACTCTCTGGCTTCTCTTCAAATTTCCTTCCGCGTCTTCAGCACTTAGCATTGTTCCTGGCACATAGTAAGTGTTTAACAGTTGTTTGTTAAACAGCTATATTTATGCATTTAAATATTATATTCTCCTAGTACAATATAAGTTCCTCCAAGGCAAGGGCCATTTCATTTTTGTCTTTGTATTTCCAACTACTAACCCAGCATCCAGCACACAGTAGAAAGTTAATATATGCTTGTTAAATTGGACTGGAATATGTGAAGTGTTCACAGTTTCAAGACCACAGAGCAAAGGGCATCTTTTAGCATTCTTCAAGATTCAGTCTAAGTGAACTCTTTGGATCCTATTTAGGGCTTGGTCCATAAAACCTGACAAATGAATTAAAGTCTCCTGAAACCAATTTGAAATGTGGATGTTTACAAAGTTTGACAGGCTCCACTTTTAATTACACAAAGCCCCCAATTACTCACAGACTAGCTTACACAATTTAAACAGTTAACACTTCACATTTTAATACAGTGTGAGGTCTTAGGGCTGCCAAATTGTGTGTGTGTGTGTGTGTGTGTTGTATGTATATATATATATATGTATGTATATGCATATATGTATATCAGAGAATTTTGAGACCAATTGAAATGAAAGTGTAAGGAGAGATGGGGAGAAAAAAAAAGCCACACATATTTAAACCAGTAGTTTAATTCAGAGTTCATGCTCCTCTAAGGATATTTTCTGAACTCATATTTTCTAGGCCAGCTTTTTTTTTCTTGATCTCATATTTTTCAGTGGACAAGACCCCTATTGATTTATATAAAGGGAGCATCTGGCTCAAAATGCATTGACAAAAATTTGAAAGTGAATAAACTTATTCCAGGTAGTTAGAGATTCAGAATAGAGTTGTGTGAAACTTACAATAAGAAACCTGAAAACAATAGAAAAATCAGCCTTAGCTGGTAGAAAATGTTGCCAAATTTCTTCTGCCCAGGAACACCCTTAAGTCCTAAGATATAGTAATCATGATTTTCCAACCTGGAGATACACACAAGAGAAGAATCCATGCTATCTCTGCTTTCTCTACTCTGTTTTTAGTTCCAAAGATGGTAGTAACCTATCCTTGCCTAGATCTTTTGACTTTACTCTGAAAGCATCTTCTCTCCCAACTACATCTGTACCCTCTAAGCCCATAGTTTACAAGGGAATTTTACTTTCTTTCATAGATTAGCATTCAGGAAAGAGAAGCATTGGTCTTCCATAGTTAAAATGCTTCATCAAATCTCAAGACTCTATTTTAAAATACAACAAATTAGGATAGATAAATGGCACTGCAGATAGTCTTGATCTATATCTTTCCACTGGCAAAATGGCTCTGGAGGGGAAAGTGACGCAAATGACTTTGCATGTAACCATTTACATTTGACTGTACACATTTTTATATGCATTTATTGTCTTCCCCAGTAAAATGTTTGCTTCTCATAAGTTTCATTCTTTGTACTTGAATCCTCCAAGTGTAGTGTAGTCTCTGGCACATAGCAGTTACAGAAAAAAATACTTGCTAATTGATTGGTGATTCTGTATTCCCTACCCTTTGTGCTCCCATCTCGAAAAGGAATTACTGATTCACTGAATAATTTCCTGACATCTTTATTAATGTCCTAAGTTAAAGAACCAGAAATTAACTTTATATTAAATGTCCATGATAGTATGCTGATAATTTTAGAGAACGTGAACAGTGTAGACAACCTAAAGAAGAGCCTACTGATGAAAATTTCATGTACTTCAGCAAGCTACCAGGGTGACTACAGTGGTATAATCAGTCAAGTACACTTCTCCTGGGTCAATCCCAAAGATTGCAGAGGAGGAATTTAAATAATAAGAAACAAGATGCTGGAAAAGTCTGGGACTGATGAAGAAAGATTCAGCAGGACCTTAGCAGATTTCAGTTATAGTCTTTGAGGATAAGTATTTCACATTCAAATTTCAAAATCAATTTCAAGTTTAAAAAAAAGTTCTCATTGTCATTTAGTTTATGTCAGTACTTTTCATTTTCTAAAGAAAAAAAGCAAAACTCTAGTTGAATAATCAATAACAAAAAGAAAAATGAAGTGAAACCTCTAAAAGGTATGCAATTCCTTCTCTCTACCTTAGACAATTCACAGAGTCCCTGAAACATATTTTTTTCCAAAGACTAGGAATTCCTTTTGCAGAAATGGGCCAAGTTCTAGAAATCAAGTTAACTAGCTAAAGACAGAAGCATTACTAGTTCAATTACTACTAAGCACTATAGTAATTTCCAAGAGGGCTAATTTTAGCTTTAAGTACTGAACACATATCACTTCCTAATTTGATTTCCAAACTTCATGTCTATGTTTATGGCCAAGGTCTTTAGGCAAAACTTTGAGACTATTATTAACAAAACTTCTTGAGAGGGGCTCTTCCCTTATTTGTAATATGGGGACTATATTTATAAGTATTCTCCCCTACACTAGTGTAAAAAGAGATCAAATTTAGTTCCAAAAATATTTACATTTTCATTCAAAAGTAAGAAAAGGAATTTAGTCCCCAATTAATTCAGTCTGGAGTTAGTATAAATTTATGATTGGACAAGGTCAAAAGAAGCAAATGACATAGCTTTTATTGTGTTGTCTCAAGGAGGATGGACAAATTTTTCAACAATTGAAGACAGAGAGATATGCAAAGTGCACTATGTGAGGGAATACTGGTTTCCCTAAATAGGAGAAATTTTCTTAAATATTTGAAAAAAGGTCTGGAGAATTAACATTTCATTCCTTATCCATTCACTCCAGTCATCTTTTGAGGACAGCAGGGCTAAGTGAATCACAGATTATTGGTTACAGATGCAAAAACTACAGATGGGATAGGATAGTTACAGCTTTCACAAGGTATAATTTAAATAGCAAGGGAGTTTAGCTACCTCAGTTTTGTGAGCCTTTGGTTCTGATTTCCCCTCATGACATTTATTTTTCTAAGATAAGTAAGAGTAAATAAGTAAAATAAGTAAGAGTTTGCCTCATGATACCATCTCCAAGTTTATAGGTGTCTTTACTGCCGAGGTACTTATCATCAGGCAATCAATAAATAGTAGTTGACAATGACAATAGATTTATTTTAGTCATAATTTATGATCCAAGTTCATTTTTCCCTTTCACTAGCATACTGAAGTTAATATATTTTAAATGGCTTTAAAATGAGGCATTTTAAAATGGGTAAAAAACCTTCAAAACAAATAAAAACACAGTATTTTTATCCTTTCAATAGAATTAAGCACCAGGAAAAATGTAGTAAAATTTAATATTATAATTATATTACATTACATAAGTATCCTGTAGTAATTCATTTACATGAAATTAACAAGTCAAAATCTATCAATATTTTATTGTACATTATAATCCTCTTTTTGTTTAGATTGTAAACTCTTTGAGGTAAAGGGCAATTTTTTATTTTCTTATTTGTAATCTTCAAATTAGCACAGGACTAACAGTAGGTGCCAAATAAGTACCTTTTTAAATTGCATAGAAAGTCATTTCCATTACTTCTTTTCAAAAGCAGTAAAAAAAAGACAAACAAAAAAAAAACCACAGGTAATTAGATGGAACATATGGGAATGAAAGCATAACAAAGAATATTGCCTAAACCATAGATTCCTAATCTGGAATCTATGAATTTTCTTTGAAAATATTTTTTATAGTTTTATTCAATATAATTTGCTTCCTTAGTAATCCTAGGTATTTTATATTATGCATTTAAAAACATTATTCTAAACAAAAGATCAAGAATATCAAGGAAATCCATTTTTAAATATGTATAAGGAATGGTCTAGTCATGCCAGATTGCAAAATGGATTATAAAGCAGTAATTACCAAAACAATCTGATACTACCTAAGAAATACAGTGGTAGATCAGTGGAATAGAATAGATAGATATAAAACACATTGAGTAAAATACCAAAGAAATTTAATGTTTGATAATACAAAGATCTATGCTTTGGGGATAAAAACTCATTATTTGACAAAAATTACTGTGAAAACTAGATAACTACAGCAGAAACTATGTATAGAACAACATTCACACTATATACCAAGAGAAGGTCAAAGTGGGTACATGATTTAGACATTAAGGGTGATACTATAAGTAAATTAGGAGAGCATAGAATAATTTACCTGTCAGATCTTTGGAAATGGGAAGAATTTAGGACCAAACAAAATATATGCAACATTACAAAATGTAAAATGGATAATTTTGATCATATAAAATTAAAAAAGGTTTTGTGCAAAAACAACAACAACAATGTAACTGAAATTAGAATGAACATAGAAAACTGGAGAGAAAAATTATAGTATCTCTAATAAAGGCTTCAGTTCTCAAATATATAGAGAAGTGAGTCAAATTTATAAGAATACAAATCATTCTCCAATTGACATATAATCCAAGGATATGGACAGACCATTTCCAGATGAAGAAAGCAAAGCTACCTATAGACATTAAAAAATACTCTCTATCACTACTGATTAGAGAAATGTAAGTAGGTAAGAGTATATTTACTGTTGCCACTGGGTGGCTAAGATGGAAAAAATATTTGTACCAGAGATTCCCAGATTTTCTTAGTTCACAACAGCCTTAGTGTCTCAGTAATTATTTCAGAGCAACCATATGTCAAAAGAAGCAACTACTTGAATTTATTAAGTGATTAGGTTCGCACAACTTCTATTTATGTCCTACCAACTTTAGTAGAAATTAGAATAAGGAATATTCACAAACTGAAAAAAGTAGCATTTTATGTAATTTTTAAATAATCATAATTGTTCATAAATTGGTTTTGGATAATGTACAACTTCTCAAATCCTGGAATAAGATTGGCATCCTTCACCTTCATTTTCTGTTTCACACTGATTTTCACACAGTTCTTGTGACTAAAAACCCAGCTTCCAAAAATGTGACGCCACAATTGAGAAAATTTGAGTAATTATCATCACAGCTCAAAGTTCAAATAAAAATAAAAAAGTCTCAAACATTTAAGAACATCATCTATAGAAATGAAACATGATCAAATGTTGAAACTATGAAATAACACAAGTTAGTTCTAGAGGTGGTGTCAGCAGATATTGAGTATTACAGTTTTCCCCTCAATATTTACAATATCCTTTGGTTCTCTTCTAAGTTCTCTGACAGGGGTGTCCCTGGGCATAATTTAGTAGCCATGGGACTATAGCATTAGGCCAAGCTCAGCCCAACTGAAAAAAAATATATGTTTCAGAGTTTATTCTCATTGATAATCTATTTCCTTCCTATTTTTCTGCAGTCATAGGCTTATATGAACTGCAGTGGTTCTAGGTCCTCTTAGATTCATAAATATGTTATGTTACAGTTTTTTGTTCAATTAATACTGTTAGCTTTCTCAGAATCACTCATTTCTATTCTACTTTTTTTCTAAAAAAATCTTTTTCCAAATTAATTCTTATAAACTTCAGGTTACAATAACCATTTAAAAAAAACCCTCTAAAATAACCAGGAGGAAAATACTGCTTTAGAATATAAAGATGAAAAAACAAACAAAAATAACTAGTCTAGTACTTGATGAGATATCAGAAAATGGTGAAAGACTACCACAAAATGCTTTCTGAATATAAATTATGCTTATGGATAATGACCAAAAAGAAAGAATAATATTTTCTCACAGGTAGAAAGAGGGTAGGGAATTATTATTAATAGTTAAAGGCTGTGGTTTGAATAATTGTGATTGACTCAGAAATGGAGAATGGGAAATGGAGACACATAGTCCTAAAACCTTTATCCCTGCTGTAAAAACATGCTACACTAGCTCCAGAAATCTAAAGCAATAGTTCATTTACCATCAGAAGCTTTTACTGTATACCTTGTCAGGCTAATGAAGTTACTGAAATTGAAAAATTACAAGGTCACTTCTAAACTTTAGAAGCAAGCCCTGTGTCTGAGACACTGCCCTTCTGTGGCTCACAGGGATTATGATTCCTGCACTAACAGGTGGTGTCAGGAATCAAAACTTAATCCTCCAGGGGCTGTCTTGGTGTTCGATTTCCCCTTTCATTGTAGGTGTAATCCTCACCATTAGTTTAATGTTTCTCTGTGGGAAAGACACCAAGAGACAGGATTCTAGAGAATGCCCTGGGATTTCCAAGATTCCTGCAGGGAATTATTTATAACTGACAGAGGGTTTTCCCTTGGGATTTACCATTAAGAATGCTGGGAACTTTAGGGTAGGAATGTTGTTTTGTTTTGTTTTATCTTCACTCTGTGTGTGTGTGTGTGTATGTGTGTGTATGTGAGTATACATGTAAAAATATATATATATACATATAAACAATATGTGTGTTTATGTGGGAACATATATATGTATACATATACATATATATACTTACATATAACTGATCAATAGAGATTTATCTCTTTTACCACAAATTCTTTTTATTCTCTATGTCCTCCAACATAGCTGAATGTAATGTCAGGCAGAAATTGCGATATCTAACCTGAAGGTAGAACCCAGGTTGTTTCTAACTCCTTGTTAAACACTACTGAATGAATTACCAAATTGCTTGATGAATACATTCTGCAACATAATGGCATAACAAATTGATTTAGACAAGAATGGAATAGCTGAGGAAGGAAAAGTCATTCTGTGCTCAGCTATTAATCCAAGTATAGGATAGGGTTGCTACCTTTTGTCTGCATTTCCTTGACATTATTGAAAACCTCATTTAGTTTCCGTGGTAACTGCCAAGGTGTCTAGAAGCAAAAATAACTGTCTTGAGGCTTCTTGGTGATTCAATTATCCAATCTCATCCTTTACTTTTTATAAAAAAATCCTTGTGGTGTTTCCCAAGTAGTTCAGATAGGTAGAGTTATAACTTGTATTTTTGAACTTGAGGCAAACTTCCCATAATATCATTGGTCCAAATATCTTGTTCAATTGTAGGAGTGCATTAAAGGGAAAAAGATGGAGAGATCATGTGATTGCTGCTAGCCATAATGATGAAGCTTGCCATAAATAATTTGAATCATGAAGGATAAGGAATGAGTAGGTTGGATCCTCTGATGGTGAAATAGTGATATTAAAGACAACATTCCATTCAATAACCTTCAATACTGACAAATGAGATTTACTAGCTATTATCTAAACTTTGTTGACCTTGGGCAAAGCACCAGTTGCCTGATCCCAGTGCTCTCATAGAAGGGCCTCAAAGAACATGAAATGGAACTTAAAAAACTCTATACAATGAGACCTTTTTTGAATCTCAGGATGGGCATAGGAGGTGAGCCAAGAGAACAACTGTGTGCCATTGGTAAAAACCATCATTTTGTATTTCTTTTCCTCTGAATTTTTTCTTTGTTCTGTTTCCTCCATTATACTCTATGTATTTGCAAAATAGACTGTGTTATATATGTTAGGTCTACACACTGTAGGTAGCTATATTTCATGTATGATAAACCCAAATATTTTATATCAGGGGCATTAACTGATTCTGAAAACATTAACAAAATATTTTAAACTCCTTGTATGTAGGCAAGGTATTTATGTGCATAATTTTTGATCTTTTGTATAAATGCACAAATGATGTGAAACTGACAAAAAATTCTGAAAAGGAAGTAACTATTTGTATCAAAAAATATTGAGTTGTTTAAAACCCTAGCAAATACTCTAATGAAGCTTTGTTTTACTTTTACTAGATTCATGGTGATTACTATTTTTAAGCCACCTCTTTTCAATATTTAAGAAAGTTCTGCAAAGGCTTTAGAAGCAGACATTATAAACTAGTTTAACAAAATGAGTCTTTTCCCCCCCTATTAAATCAGATATGGTTGTTGAAAATCCTGAGGATATTCCCCAATTGACAAATGGTCAAAAGATATGAATAAACAATTTTCAGATGATGAAATTTAAGCCATTTATAGTTATATGAAAAATGCTCTAAATCACTATTGATTAGAGAAATGCAAATTAAAACAACTCTGAGGTACAATCTCACACCTCTCAGATTGGCTAAAATGACAGGAAAAGATAATGACAAATGTTGGAGTGGATGTGAGAAAACTGGGACACTAATACATTGTGGGTGGGTTGTGAAATGACCCAACTATTTTGGAAAGCAATCTGGAAATATGCCCAAAGGGATATCAAACTATGCAATGTCATTATTGACCCAGAAATGTCATTATTGGGTGTGTAATTCAAGGAAATCATAAAGGAGGGAAAAGGACCCACATGTGCAAAAAATGTTTGTAGTAGCTCTTTTTGTGATAGCAAAGAATTGGAAAAAGAGTGGATGTCTATCAGTTGGGGAATGGCTGAACAAGTTGTGGTATATGAAGGTAATGGAATATTATTGTTCTTTGAAAAATGATGAACAAGCTGATTATAGAAAGGCTTGGAGAGATTTACATGAACTGATGCAGAGTGAAACAAGCAGAACCAGGAATACATTGTACCCAATAACAGCAAGAGTATGTGATGATCAACTATGAAAGGCTTGGTTCTTCTCAGTAGTTCAGTGATCCAAGGCAATTCCAGCAGACTTTGGATAGAAAATGCTACCACCTGCATCCAAAAAAGGATCTAATGAGATTGAATGTAAATCAACACATGCTATGTTCACTTCTTTTTTTCTGTTTTTTTTTTACTTTTTTTATCTCCCCCCATGGTTTTTCCCTTTTGCTTTGATTTTTCTCTTCCAACACAATTCATAAAGCAAGTGTATTAAAAATAAATAAAATTACTACAATAAAAAATAAAATCCTGAGAATATTCTAGTCTATGCATTCTATGAATTTAAAAAAATTCAAGGGGCAGCTAGGTGACACAGTAGATAGAATACTTGCCCTAGAGCCAAGAGGACCTAAGTTCAAATATTCAGCATCAGACATTTACTAGCTGTATGACCCTGGGCAAGTCACTTAATCCTAATTGCCTCCCACCCCCTCAAAAACAAACAAAAAACTATATTGCATCATAACTTGCATCTTCTGTAATCCTGTGTATTTTTATTTATGCATTTAAAAAACTGTTTTTTCCCCTGAAAAGGGTTCTACAGGCTTAATCAGACTAACAAATCTAATACAAAAATGATTAGTATCTCCTGTTCTAGACCCATAGTATTGCCTTCTAAATTTAAATAAATACATGAATAGTGATTGCATATATAGGAAGAGATAGACAAAGAGATAGGGATAAATGATAGATATTTATAAATAGATGGATAGGTAGAGATGGACAGGAATAGATGAATAAGTAGATAGATTTACCATGAAAAAACCATTGCAAATTTCAGAAAGTCTAGAAATCTCCATGGAAATCTTATCCAAAGGTAACCTGAGAGTATACATGTCTCTCACACTCTCTCTCTCTCTCTCTCTCTCTCTCTCTCTCTCTCTCTCTCTCTCTCTCTCTCTCTCTCTCTC
>JAJPUD010005994.1:0-30307 GCA_023553655.1 Myrmecobius fasciatus | reverse complement strand
CTCTCTCTCTCTCTCTCTCTCTCTCTCTCTCTCTCTCTCTCTCTCTCCCCCACACACACATGTCCCATGTAATAATGCTGTACAAAACCACTTTCCCTTGCAGGGCCAAGGAAATTTGCACATGGTGAGGAATCAGTTGAATGGTTAACCATTATTGTTCTTTAGCCATGTGAACATTTTAGATAGGATAATACTCTAGGTAGCGTATTTGATAAAATACCTATGTTTGACACACTTTCATACCATAATAATGATTCATGTGCTACCGTAGTGCTAGCAATGGAACAAGGTAATCTTTATCATCTTCTACTGCTTACATAAATAAAACATGCTGGCAGCTCATTTAATTTATAGATAAGTGACATGAATATGTTCTATATTATCTAACTAGTTCTTTCTGACTCTAGTCTAATAAATTTCATAGTTTATAGGAAGGTATTATGAAAGAGGAGATAGTACATTAGACTGGACACTAACTATGTGACCTTGGGCAAATTACTTAACCTATCAGAATGCTAATTTCCTCATTTGTAAAATGAGATAGTTGGATTCTGTGGACTTTAGGAGCCTTCTTCCAGCTGTACTACCTCAAGAACTTTTATGAATCTTTGATTCTTTTTTGTTCCTAAGATTTACATCCCATTGTCTAGTGAGACAGTTTAAGTAGAAAACATATCCAGAGAGCTACTACATTTTCTTACTTTGTGATACATGACACCATAGTACCTAGAACAGCAGACATTTGATAAACATGACTCTTGATGAATCAAAAAAATATTGCAGACTCAGAGTTGGAAAGGTCCTGAGAGATCATTTGGTCCTGTTCAAATGTAAGCAGCATCTAGCTTCCCTTTGAGGAGCTATAGTGACAGGGACCAAATACTTCCTGAGATAATTTATTCAACCTTTAGATAACTCTATTTATTTAGAGAATTTTTCTCATGTATTAAACTGGAATTTGACTAGATTATAACCCATTGTTCCTAGTTTGCTCTGTTGGGTCACGTAAAACAAGTAAAATCCTTCTTGCATATGTCAGTATTTTTAGTATTTGAATGTGTAGCTATCATGTTTCTTTTAAGATTTGTGTGTATGTGTATATAACATACATGGGTATAAATATGTACTAAATATATATATAAGTAGATATGCATATTATATTTATACATGTATGTACATATATACATGTAATGTGTGTATATGTGCATGTGTATACATGCACATATAAATTGAAAAGAGGTACCTTTCAAATCTAAGGTTGGGGGAAAATATGTATTTAAAGAAATGAGATGGATTGCACAAAAGAAAATAGAAATTTGGTATTACAATAAATTTTAAAGTACTTGCACAAACAAAATCAATGTAACTAGATTAAGAAGAAAACTGTGAGTGAAGAAAAATATTTGCACAATAATTTCAGTTAAATATTTAATATATAAAGGAGTCATAATAGCTACAAATACATGACTAAGAACTATTGCTTAAGAAATAAGTGCTCATGGTTATGAATAATCTTCAAAAAAAGAAAGACAAATTATCAACAACCACTTTTAAATGTTTCAAAATGCTATTACTGAGAAAAGGGAAAATTCTGACTTCTGAGATTTCATTTTACAGTCATATAATTAGCAGATGAAAAGAGTCAGTGTGGAGGGAGTGTGAAAAGAAAGCAACTCTAATACTCTTTTGGGTGAACTGAATTAGTCCAACTATTCTAGATTCATTCTGCCCATTTGGAATTTGGACAAAAAAATGACTAAACCTTTATTCATTCTAATCCAACAATCTCATTACTAGATATATCGTAGGGAAGTCGAAAACAGAAAGAAGAGTTTCATTATAACAGAATATAGCAAGAATTTTCTAGCAACTGGGAAAAAGTAGGTTCCTATCAACTGAAAAATAGGTGAAGACATTGTAGTACATAAATGCAATAAAGTATTAATAATACTAATTAATAATGGAATAATAAAAAGTTCTACCTAAAGATAATTAAAAATATGGGAAAATTTGCATAAACTAATTGAGAGAAAAGATGGTAGAACTAGCAAAACAATTTCACGTACTATTAAAATACACTTTAGAAGAACTCTAACTTTATGTTAAATGTAATGGTCAAACTTGTTTCTGAAAGACAGTTTTGAAATAGATTTCCTCAGTAGTTCTTGACAGAAAAGTGTTGGTATATTTCCAAAATGACATACACTATCAGACTCTGTTTCTGTATCAGTTTTTTTCTCTTAATTGTTGTTTGTAACAAGGGAGGATTCTGTTTCAGATAAAGCAGATGAGGAAATAACTATATTTTTAAGTCATCATTAAAATTTTTTAAAAATGAAATGTGGTGCTCATGGGTAGGCCAAGAGAATATAATAAAAATGACAATACTACCCAAACTAATTTACTTATTTAATGTCTTACCAATCAAACATTCAAGAAATTATTTTACAGATCTAGAAAAAATAGTAGCAAAGTTCATTTGGAAGAACAAAAGGTCAAGAATTTCAAGGGAATTAATGAAAAAAAGGCAGATGAAGGTGGCCTTGCTGTACCAGATCTATTATAAAGCAGCAGTCATCAAAACCATTTAGTACTGGCTGAGAAATAGAGCAGTCGATGAGTGGCATAGGATAGGTTATCAGGACAATCTAGGCAATAACTTTAGCAATTTAGGGTTTGATAAACCCAAAGACCCCAGCTTTGGGGATAAGTACTGACTATTCGGCAACAACTGCTGGGAAAATTGGAAACTAGTTTGGAAGAAATTAGGGCTTGACCCACACCTAACACCACGTACCAAGAAAAGATCTAAATGGGTTCATGATTTAGATATAAAGAGTGATATTGTAAGCAAATTAGAGGAATGTAGATGAGATGGAGATGGAATAAATTTATGTCCAAAGAAGATCTGGAACTCTTAACTGAACACCAGATAGATAATTTTGATTATATTAAGTTAAAAAGTTTCAGTATAAACAAAACTAATGCAGACAAGATTAGGAGGGAAGCATCAAATTGGGAAATCATCTTTACATTTAATGGCTCTGATAAAGGCCTCATTTCTAAAATATATAGAGAACTGTCTCATATTTATAAGAATTCAAGGCACTCTTCAATAGATAAGTGATCAAGGGATATGAACAGACAATTTTCAGATGATGAAATTAAAACCATCTCTAGTCATATGAAAAGTTGCTCCAAATCACTATTGATCAGAGAAATGCAAATTAAGACAACTCTGAGGTACCACTACACACCCATCAGATTGGCTAAAATGACAGGAAAAGATAAAGATGAATGCTGGAGGGGATGTGGGAAAGCTGGGTCACTAATACATTGTTGGTGGAACTGTGAACAGATACAACCATTCTGGAGAGCAATTTGGAGCTATGCTCAAAAAAAGTTATCAAACTGTGCATACCCTTTGATCCAGCAGTGTTTCTATTGGACTTATATCCCAAAGAAATCATAAAAGAAGAAAAGGACCCCACATGTGCAAGAATGTTGGTGGCAGCCCTTTTTGTAGTGGCTAGAAACTGGAAACTGAATGGATGCCCATCATTTGGAGAGTGGCTGAGTAAATTATGGTACATGAATGTTATGGAATATTATTGCTGTGTAAGAAACGACCTATTTCAGAGAGGCCTGGAGAGACTTGCATGAACTGATGCTGAGTGAAACGAGGAGAACCAGGAGATCATTATACACAGCAACAACAATATTATATGATGATCAACTCTGAAGGACATGGTTCTCTTCAACAATGAAATGTTTCTAACCAGTTCCAATTGTTTAGTGAAGAAAGTCATATACACCCAGAGAGAGGTATATGCAATGTAGATCACAACATAACATTCTCATGCTCTCTATTGATGTTTGCTTGCATTGTGTTTCCTTTCTCTGATTTTTTTTCTTGTAGATAGGATTTTTCTTGCACAACTTGTCAAGTATTTTAACATTATTAACATGTAGTGGACTTCCCACTATCTAGGGAGGGGAGGGGACTGGGGGTAAAATTTGTAACGGAAAGCTTTGTAAAGCTTTGTAAAACTACCCATACATATGTTATACAAATAAAAAGCTTTAATAAAAAAATAAAATAAAAATGAAATGTGGCAGGCAAAAGAGAATACAATACTACCTATGTAGTTTAATCAAGTTACAATTCAACTATAAGCAATTCTTGTTCTGTACATGACGTGTACATGCTGCCTAACCTCAAATTAACTTTTTTTAATTTTTTATTTTTTTGATGAGTGCATCCAACTATTGCTTAATATGTTGTTTAAAATCTACTGAGATACTTTTTCAGACAGACCTTTGTCTTAATATGCCTCCCTATAAGTATCCTTTTTAAACCCAAGTATAGGACTTTGCATATATTCTAATTAAATTTTATCTTATCAATTTAGCCCAATACAGCCTGTTAAATCTTGAGATACTTATGCTGTCCTACCACATATGAACTATCCCTACTTTTACCTTTCTGTCATTCACAAATCTGACAAACATGTTATCTATTTCTTCATATGAGTAACCAATAAAAATGCTGAATAGGACAGAACTAAACATAGATCCCTAAGGTATGCTACTAGAGATATTGCTCCAATTTGACAATGGCCTATTAATAATTAATTTATAATTATAATTAATAATAAAAATAGTAATATGGTTTGAACATGCAACTGGTTTTGATTCCAAGTGATGATATTATCATTCAACAATATCATTATCAACCATAATAACTATTATTATTATTAGTTGTGGGCACTGTGCTAAGCACTTAAGTATTATTTCATTTCATCCTCATAGCTTTGGGAAGTAGTTATTATTACCTGCAATTTTACAACTGTGGAAACCAAGATATACAGAGGGCAAGTAACTTGCAGAGTCAAATAGTTAGTTAAATATCTGTGGTTGGATTAGAATTTACATCTTCCTGACTTCAGATCCAGTGTACTATTATTCACTATGTAATCTAGCTGTTCATCTTTCCATTTTCTTCACAAGGAAATTATGAGAGACAGTGAATACTCCAATAAAATTCTTCATATTATGTTTATGGCATTCTTTTATTCTACTAGTCAAGTGTCTTATTAGAGCAGAAAATAATGTTAGTCCTCCCTTAAACCTATGCTACTTCATAACAATTATTATTTCCCTTTTTAAGTGTATGAATGCTCTCCCTATAAGAGCTCTGTGTGTGTGTGTTTGTGCCATGTACACACATACATAAGTGTGTTAGATAGTCTGGGAAAGAGAGGTGGGTTTGCTACACTGCTGACATAAAGCTCCTGTTTTATTTCTCTCCATGCATAAAGGCTTTATCTTTGTGGATGGATAGAAGTTCTGTATTGCTATATATGAATCAGCTATATGATGAAGAAAATAACAAAGAACGTAACTGAAGACACTTACTAGTTTGTTTCCCACAATGTGCCACACAATTCAGCAGATGAATCCATACATTACTAAAGTGGAATATGAAGAATTGCTTTGGCAATCCCCTCAACATGGGCTAATCAACTTCCTATGAAGGCAGGTTGATTGATAAATACTAGAGTAGCAATCCCTTTATGGTCCCCAAATCTCTTGAATTATAAAAATGATCATGATGAACATAGTTAATATTTATATCAACAAAGGACTTTAATGTATATTAACACTCACAACTCTGCATAACAATTGCATAACAATATGCAATTGTCCCTGATATAATCTTGACCTTTCTCTACCAATGATCACCTAAAGACTTTTCTTCTTTCGTTAGATATAATGATGTCCAAATGTAAGATAATAGTGAATATTTCTGTATTTGTCCAACAAATGAGGGTTTCTATGAGAAGAGGAAAGTTTTTGTATCCTTTTATCAGTTAGCTAATTGAGAAGTACTATATGCCTTTTAAATGCCTGGCATTCACTGTGCTAAGTGCTGCAAATACAAATAAGGATATGTGGTCCCTTTCCATAATAAGCAAACACTCAACTGAGGAGAGAGAATACATTTATAAGGTAGAGGGAAAGGCACTAGCAGTGCATTTTGGATTGGTGAGGTCAGATTGTAATGAACATAAAAAATTTTATTCTTGGAGGAAATGATCTTTTCCAGATAGGAGAGAGGGTTATCATACAATCATGCTAAAGAATTCATTTGCTTTTTTGGAATTTTTTAGGAGTAAACATTTATTGTTTTGAAATTAGTATCTTTTCATTTCCTATTTTCTAAATTTCATCTGTTCAGGAAAGCAGAAGCTTCTTCCCAATATTTTCCTTATCCATTTTCAGCCAATTTTGTTCTTTGATATATATATATATTAATTTTTTAATTTTTTTCCTATGATATATTTTTAAAATTTATTCATTTTACCAGAAAAGCTAAAGTTTGCTTTGAATGGATGATCTAGACACTTTTTTTAACTTTTATTTTATTTTATTTTATTATTAATACTTTTTATTTGCAAAACATATGTATGGGTAATTCCTAAACATTAACCCTTACAAAGCTTTCTGTTACAAATTTTTCCCCCCTACTCCCCACCCCTCCCCTAGATAGCAGGATATCCACTACATGATAATTATGTTAGAATACTTAAATTGAATATATGTATAGTTATTGCCACGCATCATTTTTTTGTTCAGGAGAAATCGTATCTATAAGAGAGAATAATCCGATAAAGGAAATACAATGCAAGCAAACATCAATAGAGAACATGAAAATGTTATGTTGTGGTCCACATTTCACATCCCTCTCTCTGGGTGTATATGGCCTTCTTCACTGAACAATTGTAATTGGTTTGAAACATTTCATTGTTGAAGAGAGTCATGTCCATTAGAACTGATCCTCATATAGTACTGTTGTTGCCATGTACAGCGATCTCCTGGTTCTGCTCATCTCGCTCAGCATCAGTTCATGCAAGTCTCTCCAGGCCTCTCTGAAATAGTCCTGTTGGTCGTTTCTTACAGAGCAATAATATTCCATAACATTCATATACCATGATTTATTCAGCCACTCTCCAATTGATGGGCAGATGATCTAGAAACTTAAAATAACTATATATAATATATTAGAATGCAAGATGTTTTTCAATCAATTTTTAAAAATTCTCCATATAGGTCATCCTAACGAAACAGAAGTCTGTTTTAAAAAGTGTATTCTATACATCCAGCTCAAACACAATTTAGTTATGTGACCTTGGAAAAAAACCTCTGTTTCCTCTTTTGTACAACCAGAAAATCAAAGTAGGTGATCTTTTAAGGGGTCTTCTACCTCTAAAACTCTATGATTATTACCAATCTATAGGAGTGGGCTAATTAAATAAGTGGGACCCATTTCTTGTTTTATATGCATAGACAGTTCCACCACAAAGGCTTTGTTTTTTGGGGGGAACTTGGGGAGTACCTGCAAAGCAGAACTGAATACTCACTGCCAGTGGCTTTTCAGCTTTCTAGTTGAAGTATTTTTATTAGATTTCTTTGACCCATTAACACAATGGTAGCAAAAGAGTTAAATGATCCTTCCTTATGGACTATCACCTCTAAAGAATCATTACTGAGTGTTTTTTGACTGCCCGAAATAGGCGCCATCACTGCTGTGAGGTGAATGACTGTAGTGGGGAATATCTAACTTGGATCTAATTACATCTTCATGGGATCCCTTGAGGATTTTGACACCTTTAGAATCAGGATGTAACTGAAGCTGAACTGAGGAGGATAAATAAGCATCTTCTTCCTCAGCTCTTGTGATCTTCCTGAGGTTTTAATTACGCTGGAATATCTCGATAGAGTTCTAAGGATGCAAGGAAGTTCATGATAGTTTCTATTTTTTAAACAAAGAGAAAACATGATTATGTATTTGTATGTGTACTTTTTCATTAAAAAAGCATGAAAGCATTCTCATTTAAAACTGACTTTCAAATGAATAAAATTCTAACAAATTAAGCATACTGGACTATTCTCAGAAGCACTGAACCAACATGTTTGAGTTTGTCAGGGATTAGGTGAAAGTAATATTCCATAATGATATGACATGACCACAGAAAAATTGTGATGTTTTGGGATGATTGTGGGTTGTTTTTGTTAAATTAGTATTGTTTCTGCACTACATAACAGATACTTTCATGTAGTGTAGAAACTACTGGGACTTCAAAATTCCACCTAAAAACTACATTCTTCCAATCTACTAACAAATTAGATCTCTAATATAGAAAATATTGTCAACATCAAGTTCAGATTTCTGCTGACTGTTGCTTTGGAAATAATTTTTTTAGTCCTTAGCCCAAATGTTTAAGTTATTCATATACAACTATCCCCTCCCCATTCTCTTAATCCAGAGATTGTGTTTGCATGTACTACTTAATCAACCATCTTCACTAAATTGACTGGCAATTCTAACCAGTTAATCAAAATATCTGTTCACACAGATTTTTTTAAACAAATTTGATTATTTGTTTTGCTGAAATGATCAAATTATTTTTTAGCATTTCATTATTGTGAGCCATAGACACTGGGAAATGTACTGAAAACAATGTTAATTATGAAATCCAGCATAAATGAAATTGTGAATTGAGAGTGACTTAAGAAAGCTATGATTTTATTAGACTCAAAGACTATTCATCTTATTATTTTGGAAAAAAGTGACTAACAATGTGTGCCATCAAAATGAAAAGATATTTCAATGGTCACTTTCTTTTTCTCCTCTTCAAAAAAAACCCCATGATAAACTTGACATTAAACATTAATTAAAAACATTTATAATTTTGTTCAATTATTTCTATGTAAATAAGTGATTTTCAGCACATAAAATGTCATAATGACTTTTCAATATCTACTAAGTTTCTACTTCAGGATTCTTCATCCAGTCACAATTACTCTTTTCCTCTTCCAGTCATAATTATATCATATGTTATTCTCTTGTTTTCTTATTGGATGTTTTCATACATTGTATTAGTTCATAAAGTTATTTCCATACTTTCATATTCCCCATATGTAGTGATTTCAATTTCTTTCCATTGCATTAACATACTATAATTAATTCAATCACTCCCCTTTTATTAGGCTGCCATAAAAGTCATTGAACAAAAAACCCTTTGAGAGGAAAAAAAAATTGCTTCCAAGATACATTCCCCAAGATGTAATTGTTTGGTCAAAACATTTGATTATTTTTAGAACTTCTACTATGTACTACTAGATTGCTCCCTAAAAGTATTCTACAGATTTGTATGTTCAATAATACTGCACTGTATTTATTCCTCTACATCTCTGCTGGCCAAGTTTCATTGTTTTTAATCATTTTTTCTAGTGAGGTAGCACCTAAAACTTACCTTAATTCATATTTCTTTGATTATTGCTGAGCTAAGTAGTTTTTTCATTTAATTTACTAGTGAGTTTTTTCTTTTGAAAACTTTTCATATTCTTGCTCACTTACCAATTGTGAACTGGAATAGATCACTTTTTCATTTAATTCTCCATTGGAAAACATAAAATGTGAAATAATTAGGGATCAAAGTGAAGGATTTGGTTTTTCATTAATTTGGTTCATTCCTACTACGGACAAGAAACTGATCTATATCTTGGACAAGATATGTTCTGAACTCTATGTTCTTAGAAAAATATCACAGAATCACAAAATCCCATGGTTGGATAGGAATCTAAGAAGTTTTCTAGTGATATTACTTGAATTACTGGCTCTGTAATATTTCTCAGGAGAAGTCATTCAGTTTTCTCTTCAGTACTCCAAAAATTACTACTTGTTGGCACACTAAATATAATTGATTGTATAAGATCAAGCAGTAAAAGGTTAATCATCTCCATTTGGATATGAAAATTATTTAAATGTTTTAAGACAGAAATGATGCCTTCCTTCATCCTTACTACTGCCACCAAATTTTTTAAGCCTAATCATCTTCATTTCTTTTTAATTAAATTCTTATGCAATTAGTTATTGTGTCCTCACCATTTTAGTCCCTTCCTTCTTTATATATAGTCTAGAGTTTCAATGTCCTATGTAAAATGTAGTATCTAGAATGGATTATAGTATTCCACATGAGATAACCATTTCACAAGTGATAACCAAAGCACAGAGCAGTGGAATTATCTGTAATACTGTAATGATCACAGATGGGTATATCTCCAAGAGACTAGGGATTGAGTGCAATTTCAAATAAATAAATACATGACTAACACTGGGGGATAGAGCATGATATCCAAATATTTTCTTTAATATACTTTATCTGGGCTTTGAAATCATGAAAGTATGTACATACTCAAAGAAAAATCTGGAAAGGCTGTTACATAACCTTAGCTCCAGAACTCCTCTCCTGAAGTTCAATAGACAGGGTCAATAAAATGATTATTGAAGAAAATAAGAAAAGTTACTGTCCCCCTAAAACCAAATAACTACAAGTTCACAAGAGATATTTTTTCATATATTTCTATAGTCTCTCTTATATAGCATTGTGAAACTCACAAAATGAACCCATTTGAGAATTTTATTTCACTATGTATTGCAACTAATACCTTGCCTAAATATTTTATTCTAGCTGATTCAATAGCGAGCAGTCTCTGGAACTTATCTATGATATATAGATCAAGCTTTGATCCTCTTTCTTTAGAGAAATTACAATTGGTATTCTTCCATTTAAGGTCATTCTCTTACCCCTTCTTTCAAGGAAAAGGTTTTTGGCTTTCTTAGTGTTATTGTAAATATGTCTGAATAACACAGAGATACACACATGCTCCACTTAGTACCATGACTTATCCTCAGAAATGTATATTTTTCACAACATTAAAAACAATAGTGCCATTTCTGTCACTTACAATGTAGTATGTCTTATTTTTAAGACTACATGAATAGAAGCTAGTCATTTACTAATTTGCATTTAAATTATACAACTGTACATGACAACCAATCAATCAACAAGCATTTATTAATCACTTACTCTTTGCTATGCAGCTTGCTTAGCAGAGTTACCTTCCAGTTTACCAGATTCTCATTCATACCATTCAAGAGTCTGGAGGCATACATGTTTAAGTAAATGAATATGGTCTAACCATGTCAGTTCCCTGGCTCCCATCAGGGAAGAATCCCCTGGTTCCCATCTATTCAGAGTTTACTCAGTAAGATTAAAGTCATGGTTTGAAATTGAGCAAATCAAGAACGTGTTTTGAAAAATGATGATTATAGAAGCATTTTTGCTTCTGTGTTTTGCAGATAATTGGGGTTAAGTAACTTCCCCAAGATCACACAGCTAGGAAGTGGTAAGTGTCTGATGCCATCTATGAGTCCTCCTGACTTCAAGGCTTGTGTTCTATTCATTGTGTCATCCAGTTGCCCATTATAGAAGCATCTTTGAACAGGCCCTAAGATTTTACAAGGATAGAATACATTATCTACAATATATGATGCACAACTTTTTAATTAATTAATTTAATAAAGGTATTATTGGATGAGAGATCAATCTGCCCTTTATTATATCATAATAAATCACTTTTAAGAAATCATAAATATTGGAACTTGTCAGTCAACAAGCATTTCTTAAGTATCTAATGTATATTATGCTGTGTACAATATGCTATGTACTAGATACACAAAAAGAATAAAAACATGGTCATTACTCTCAAGAAGAATAAATTCAAATAGAGGAGATAACATACTCATAACAATGGACTAATAAGATATATATGGGTATATATGTATATGTGCATGTATACATATATACATACATTTATAGGCATAATGATACACATTTATACATACATAAATGTATACATACATATACACACATAATTGCTTCTGTATAGAATTGTTATATGAGTATATATATATATATATGTATATATATATAAATAAATAAATACATACACAGAAAAACATATGGCATTCTTAGAGGGAAATCACTGACAATAAGGGTAAGGGAATGGGGGAAGCCTTCCTGATGAAGGTGAGATTCAAACTGAGTTTAGAAGGAATTCAGAGAAGCTAATAGGAGGGAAAAGGAAGTGCATTTCATGAATGGATTATCAATGAAATGGAACAAGCAAGAAAATGTTATTGGATCATAAGATAGAATGAAAATAAATTATAAGAAGACTGGAAAGAAAAGAACAAATTTATGAAAGACTTTTAATAGAATTTCAACAGATATTACATTCCTACTTTATGTGAAGTATTATCCTTGGAACTAATAGAGATAAATGCATCAAATGAGCCATGGTCTCAATCTAGATGGAATTTCCCTCCACAAAATGGAGGGAAAGAAGGAAAGATGGACTGGAGAGGAGGAAGTTCACTGAATTAAACTCTACAAATATTATTATATCTAAATAAAGTATTTCCCTATGAGTGTATTTTATAGGCATAATGATACATAAAACCTATACATAACTTATATATGTATACATACATACATAATTGCATATATATAGAAATGTTGAAGGAAAAAAATCAGCTTATTACATATAATCTAAAGATCCAAACTTAGGGAATTTTCAGGATTAGGAATATTTAGTGTGGGCTTTTTTTGTAGGGAAAGTATAAAATTTCAACTCTGCTATATCAAACATTATAAATATTCTGACAAAAGAAAAAACATCTGAGGGTTTTAGTGAACCACAAATTTAGCTTGACTCAGAAATAAGATATAGCAGTTGAAGATTCTAATGTGATCTTAAGTTAAACTAAAAATCAGTATCTGGCCCCAGAATTGTGATCTTATTGGATACTGCATCATTTTCTGGTCTGGTCAAAATATTTCTGGAGTATTATGCCCAGTCTTTTTTTTAATTGAAGCTTTTTATTTTCAAAACATATGCATGAATAATTTTTCAACATTAACCCTTGCAAAACCTTGTATTCCAATTTCTCCCTTCTCCCCCTCATCCTCTTCCTTAGATGGCAAACAATCCAGTATTTGCTAAACATGGTAAAATATATACATATATGTACATATATATGTACATATACCTAATATATGCATACATATTTATACAATTATCTTGCTGGACAAGAAAAATCAGATCAAAAAGGGAAACAATGAGAAAGAAAATAAATTCAAGGAAACAACAAAAAAAGAAGTGAAAATGTTATGTTGTGATCCACACTCAGTTCCAACAGTCCTCTCCCTGGTTGAACATGGCTTTCATCATCACAAGATCATTGGAACTGGCCTGAGTCGTCTCATTGTTGAAAAGAGCCATGTCCATCAGAATTGATCATTGTATCATCTTGCTGTTGCTGTGTACAATTATCTGGTTCTGCTCATTTCACTTAGCATCAGTTCATGTAAGTCTCTCCAGGACTCTCTGAAATCATCCTACTAATTTGTTTTTTATAGAACAATAATATTCCATAACATTCATATACCATAATTTATTCAGCCATTATCCAACTGATGGGCATCCATTCACTTTCCAGTTTCTTGCCACTACAAAAAGGGCTTCCACAAACATTTTTGCACATGTGGGTCCCTTTCCCTCCTTTAAGATCTCTTTGGGATATAAACCCAGTAGAAACACTGTTGTATCAAAGGGTATGTACAGTTTGATAACCCTTTGAGCATAGTTCCAAATTGTTCTCCAGAATGCTTGGATCAGTTCATAATTCACCAACAATGTATCAGTGTCCCAGTTTTCCCACATTCCCTCCAGGCATGCATCATTATCTTTTCCTGTCATCTCAGCCAATCTGAGAGGTGTATAGTGGTACCTCAGAGTTGTCTTAATTTGCATTTTTCTGATCAATAGTGATTTAAAGCACCTTTTCATATGACTAGAAGTAGTTTCAATTTCTTCATCTGAAAATTATCTGTTCATATCCTTTGACCATTTGCCAATTGGAGAATGTCTTGAATTCTTATAAATTTGAGTCAATTCTCTATATATTTTAGAAATGAGGCTTTTATAAGAACCCTTCAATGTAAAAATGTTTTCCCAATTTATTGCTTCCCTTTTAATCTTATATACATTAATTTTGTTTATACAAATCTTTTTAAACTTAATATAATCAAAATTATCTATATTGTGTTCAATAATGAGCTTCAGTTCTTCTTTGGTCACAAATTCCTTCCTTCTCCAAAAATCTGAGAGGTAAACTATCCTATGTTCTTCTAATTTGCTTATAATATCACTTTATGTCTAAATCATGAACCCATTTCAACCTTATCTTGGTATATAGTGTTAGGTGTGAGTCAATGCCTAGTTTCTGCCAAACTAGTTCCTAATTTTCCCAGCAATTTTTGTCAAATAATGAATTCTTATCCCAAAAGCTGGGTCTTTGGGTTTGTCAATTATTATAGTCATTAACTGGTGAATCTAACCTGTTCCACTGATTGACTACTCTGTTTCTTAGCCATTACCAAATTGTTTTGATCATTGCAGCTTTATAATATAGTTTTAGATCTGGCACAGTAGGCCACCTTCATTGGATTTTTTTCATTAATTCCCTTGAAATTCTTGACCTTTTGTTCTTCAAGATGAACTTTGTTATTATTTTTTCTGGATCTGTAAAATAATTTCTTGAAAGTTTGATTGACATGGCACTAAATAAGCAGATTAATTTAGGTAGTATTGTCATTTTTATAATATTTGCTCAGCCTACTCATAAGCACTTGATATTTTTCCAATTGATTAATCTGACTTTATTTGTGTGGAAAGTGTTTTGTAGTTGTGTTCATATAGTTCCTCACTTTGCCTTGGCAGATAGACTCCCAAATATTTTATATTATCAATTGTTACTTAAAATGGAATTTCTTTTTGTATCTCTTGCTGCTGGACTTTATTAGTAATATATAAAAATGTTCTTATTTTGTGTGGATTTATTTTGTATCCTGAAACTTTGCTAAAGTTGTGAATTGTTTCCAGTTGTTTTTTAGTTGGGTCTCTAGGTTTCTCTAAGTACCATCATGTCATCTGCAAAGAGGGATAATTTGGTTTCCTCATTACCTACTCTAATTCCTTTAATCTCTTGGAGCATTCTGATAAAGTTGAAATTTTTTAATCCTGAAAAAAAAAATGGAAGCATAGTTCTCTGAACTTTAAAGTGTGTAATGAGGAGATCCATAGCACCAGAATACTTGCTCTCCTCTTAAATTAATAAATATATTTATATAAATTCATTATATATAATAAATATATTTTAAGCTTAAATAAAAATATGATTTTATAGATTGAAATGTGTTACAAAGTACCGTAAGTGTGGCAAATGAAAGTAATTTAAAATTAGTGGTAATTCCTAGACGACAAAGGTTTCTGCTATAATGCAGTTCCTAACATACTAGGATTCCCCCTTATTTTAACACTTTTTGTAGTAAAGATAAAATGAGAAAATATTTTTAAAAGTACTTAGCACTTTTATTCCATTCTATAGTATCATCATCATCATCATCATCATCATCATCATCATCATAATTTATCATCATTATCATGATTTACTGGACCCTGCTATTTTATTGGTGTAAGATACTGGAACACCAAAAACTTAAATGACTTGCCCCGTATCAGATAGTCATTCTGTGTCAGTACCCAGATATTCCCCTAATTCTCTCTCTATTATGCCATACGTGACATTTAATATAGCATTCACACAATATAGCATGAGAGCAAGAGCTTTACTTCAAAGCATTGCCAGTATAAAGACAAAATCATTAACAATGTCAAAATTTGGACTGTGTATCCACATATGTTACAGAGAATAAATGAGGAAAGAAAATCAATTTCAGTCAAATCAATGACAATATCATCAATGGCAAAACCTACAAAAGGAACTTTATCTGCCAAAAGAAATAGAAAAAGATAAATCATATTATCATATGTCTCAAGGAAGTAGGCAGCTTTAACATGCCCTGGAATGTAATCCAATGGCACACATCCATGCATCTTGTTGAAGGAAAGTGATAGAGTACCATAGCAATGGAGGAAAAAAAAATCCATGGGCTCAGTGACAGACAAACCATTTCAGAATTAAGACAGCATGGATACTTAGTCTGAAATTGGAAATCACATGCAGTTTGTTTTGCAGGAAGCCCAGCAACTAAATTGGCCATGCTCTGTCCTCACCTTGGTTTGCACCTCCGCTTCCTTCCTCCCAAATTTAGTCTCTCATTGAACTTGGAAATGAATCTGCCTTTCCTCTCTAGATAGACTGAAATATTTCTTAACTGAGCTTCCTGGTTTCATTTGGGATTGTAATGAAACCTTTGTGACAGCTGGACATCACTAGCCCACACTTCCTGTTCAGACTTCAGACAAACCCACAAATCCCTTCGACTCATGACTTTGGTTCAGTTTCAATTTTTTGTCCTTTCTTAACAAAAAAATAAAAAAAATAAAAACACCATGTAACCACAAAACAAACCTATAGACATTAAGATTTCTAAGCATGACTGGTTGGCCTAGTTAGAATAACAATGTAAGCATGTAGCATGAAGATGAAATAAAACAAAACATAGTGTTATTCTAAGAGAATCCTTTCTATCTTAACCTATTATATAGTCAAAAAATGAAGTAAAAATATTAATAAAATATTTAATACTAAAAATGAAAAGTTTTTTTGAAGTCTCCAATTTATTAGAATTACTGTGAATAAAATTGGCCAGGAATGATGCTGATCTTATTGAAATCTGCTCATCTTTGCATTGTTCTTTTAATTTTTTTCTATTTGTGATAAAAATAAAAAATATAGAGATTTTACAAGAATTTTTTTTGTATGAGGTATTTAGAATTTTGATTGGAACTTTTTTTAAGCAAGGTTGCTAACAGTGAGGTGCTATACCCACACTTCTTGTCTACCCACTATAGAGTCTTCAGAATGGCATTTAATAAACCTTACTTTTGAAATTTAAAAAAAAAATTAAAATAAATTTTCCTTTTTTCTCAATTTATATTAGGCATCACAATAGTCCTACATTCAATCTCCCTCCTTATTAATTCTCATCCAAAATCCATGCAAAATAGGGTTCTCTCCTTTAACAGAGCTTAGGAAATATTCCTGGCATTGTCAATATCAAAATAAATAGAAGTTTCTTTCCTGAAAACTAACATGGAACTGAGCCGACTATAAAAGTGATGTTGTCGCAACTTATTTCAACAAAGAAAAGTTCTGAAATTAAAAACATGTTTCTTCTGTCATGTGTCATACAAGGGAGAAATGGAAGAAAAGGAAATCTTAGTATGTTCTTAATTTAGATTCCTCTCCTTTACTATAAACATAACTTTCTCCAACAATGACACACACATAAAGATGTTGTGCTACTCTGAATATTGAAAAATGCTTTTTTTTTTCAGAATTGGTTCCCATAACTTGGATGTTGCTTGAAAAAAAAGTGAAATTTAGAGATATGTATAAACTAGTGATGATAGGAGGTGGATCTTGTATTTACACGCATGTTTCTTGAATGCAGATTTTAATGAAGTGCATTTCTCTTAAAAGAATAAACTTACATGAATTAGTTTCATTGTCAAGTTTGCATGCAACTTCACCAGATTCTAATTGTCAAACTATTTAGTTACAAATATTAGCAACTGTTGTAATAAATGTATGTTAAATTTTTTCCATATTTAATTTATTATAATATAAAAATAGATAGAATTTAAAATGTTTGCTCATACATTTTTTTGCCTAGTTAAAAAAGGTGGATACAGACTAGTTAATGTACAGCATCTGACTAATTATGCACAATTTAAATGATATAAACTTCTGACTCCCTGCCTTAGAAATACAACTGCATGCAAGTATATAGGGTCCTTTTTTGTTTTTTTTTTTTGAGGGTTTTAATCACCTTTGTCAATATTTGGCATAGGCTTAGGTTGCAGATATCTGAAGCTTGTTTTAGTCTACAATGCACTAGATGAATTATAATTATGACTTCTCCACTGTTTTCCCTTGGAAAAAAAATTGATTATCTTCCTTGAGATTAGCTTATCTCTTACAACGAAAATAAAATTGTGTTAGCTGCCATGCTTTTCTGCCTCATTGGTATGCTGATTGGGTAAATAGGTATGTTAGATTTCCTACATTGCTATTTGCTTATTCATTTATTTAAGTTTATCACTCTAATCTCTATCTAGATTACACGGCTTGTATCATACTGATGTGTAAAGCATATTATAATTATAAAGTTAACCAATTCCCAGTCATAAATTTATTTGGTTCTAGTCATCTTCAAGGCATCTGATCATCTTCAAGGATTAATGAATCACCTACTCAAAAATTATGAAAGAATACAGAGTTAATTCAACCACATTATGGTGTAGTGAGTTATAAGAGATTTGAGTTACAAGAATATTCACTCTTGTTCTCTTGGTACCCAAAGTACATCATGTACAAAATACTTCAGTTGATTTAAGGATAATTTCATCTTTTAATAAAAATAAAGGAAGCAAATTCTGGATCAGATTCTTGTCAACAAACAGAAAGGAGTGCTGGAAATTACAGAGATTTTATGGAAAAGTGACCTTTCTTAGAATTTGTCTGCAGAGGAAAAGAAAATCAGACACAGTTAGACTTGCATGGTAGATTTTAGGAGAAAAGATACTAAAAGATTCACAAAATGGACAAATAGGCATGATTCCCAAGGTAAAAGTTCTATATTGAAAGGTCAACCCAACAAGCAAAGGAAGTTCTCAGGAATGAAATCCTAAGGACCTGAAGACAAGCAATGCTAAAGAAGCAAAGGAACTAAATCTTCTAATTCCCTCATTTAAATGGATGAGAAAAGCTGAAGACTACCTGAGAATCAGTTGAAAAAAGTTGGAGTGTGTGGTCTGTAGAAAATAATACATAGTAGATATAAAAGTTGTTCAAATTATTTAAGAGCTATCAGATGGAAAATGGATTAGATTTGTTTCCTGGTCCCAGAGGCCAGAACTAGGAGAAAGGGAAGTATGGACCAGGTTTATTCCCACATTGGTATTAGGGAACCATATATGCCAGTATGACTCAACCGTTAATAAGTAGAATACAATGAAATAGACATTTCACTTAATAGATTTCACTTAAATCTATAGATGACAAACCTTCATAACAGTAGAGTGAACTCTTCCTTCAGTGAAGAAAATATATATTTATGAATAAATATTTGCAGGGCAACATAAATTTATCTATTGGTACATATTTCCTTGTGCATTTTTTTTAATCTGTAACTATGCAGTTCAAATAACACCTAGCTGCAAAATAAATTGGAGCAAAGAGACCTTGGGAAAAATTCTCGATTAGAAAACATGTTTATTTTTTGCTTACCCTGTCACCTAATTTGAAAATTGCTTTCTTTTGTAGTAATCTTTTATCTCCTTCATTACCTTTCACTGCCCAATCTTTTCCTGTTCTATCTACCAAAATTTATTCTCAAGATAAAGTCTAGGGTTCATTCCCACTAACTAGAAATAACTGATAAAGGTTTAAATCCTCATAATCCCCCTCCCAAGTACATTTATATTAAACCAAAGCTCAAAATTTAAAACTAAAGCAAAAAAAGTTTCCATCTAGGGGTAGAGGGGATGGGGAAGGCAAGGTTCCATGAAATTATACCAGGTATATGCAGGTATATACTTGATAAATCAGTCCAGATGGATTTCAAGCACATTGAGATAAAACTTGAAGAAAGAAGCTTTCTCATTCTACAAGAATTTGAATCTTATGATTGTGGAATAATACTTTTAGAAGGGGACTTCAGAAGTCATCTGGTACAAACCTCTAAACAAAGAATATTCTAGTTGCTAATTGCTCCATGCCTTAAAATTTGCTTTAAGTTAATTATATTCTATTTAATGGAAAATTTACATATTAATGACAACAACAAAAACCCAAAGACAATTAGGTAGAATGCCAAACTAAAAAAGCCTTCATTATGACTTACTATGACATTATGACACAGAGGGAGATTGTCATGTTTTGAGACAGACTTTAAGGAGAATGTTGTCTCCATCTCTACAGAATATGAATATGAAGATTATGACATAGTGTTAAAACAAACTCATCTCTAGAGGATAAAGTTGCTTACTAATGACTGTCATATGTCAAGACCTAATACGGTATTAATATTTTCAAAGCTCCCTGGTCTTGAAAGTCTATTGCA
Organism: Myrmecobius fasciatus; assembly: GCA_023553655.1. NCBI lineage: Eukaryota > Metazoa > Chordata > Mammalia > Dasyuromorphia > Myrmecobiidae > Myrmecobius > Myrmecobius fasciatus. Next base: position 10,241 of record JAJPUD010005994.1, on the reverse strand, counting down.
AGGACAGATTAATTTTTATTTTTCTGCTAGACTCAAGGTCTTTTGAGATAGCTATAACTAATCACTTTCAATGAAAAATGAAAGGTCCCTCCCTATTTCACCTGCCATGTGGAGAATTAGTACAACTTTAGGGATCGTCCATATTGGAGTATTATTGATCAGAAGTTGGGATTGTACCTTCATTATTGTTCTCATTTTATTTCTTAGAAAAACCTACAAATAGAAGATCATGGCCCATATCTTGTTATAACTGAGATTTCCAACAAATGTAGTAACACTTGTAACAATTAGAAGGGAATTCTGCATGTACTATAAAATATTTTAAAGATATTCCTGGTACAATCCCAATCTACTCTGGAATCCTTATATTTAGGTAGTTGTGTGTGTGTTTTCCTGCATTGAATTATGTATTGTGACATTAAATTTAGAATACACTAAAGATCATGTTTAATGAAAGGCATAGAAAGATTTATAGCATGGTACATAATGGATAGAATTTCTGGGCTTGGAATCAGGAAAACTTATGTTCAAAAAATGCCCCTGTTACTAACAAATATGACCTTGTGCAAGACATTTAATATTTCTGTACAAGGAAATGGAATAAGACTGGCTTTAGTCTGGGAACCTGTGTTGGAATCCTTGGTTTGTTGTCAACTCCCTGAGTGACCTTGGGCAATTATTTCAATTTATCTGAGACTCTTCATCTGTAAAATTAAAGAGCTAGAAGGGGTAACTTCAGTAATATCTGATAGCCCTCAATCCATTATCTTATGATTCTAGAGATTACCTGATTTACATTAATGAAAGGAGTTCCTCATACTGGCAAAAATCACAGGCCTTTCAGATATTCATAAATGGCCAAATGGCAAAATAAATTTTTTTTGCATTGTAAAAAAATTCTGTTTCATATTTTGACTATCAATATGGGAAAAGGTTGTTATAGATCCCATTTTAAATCCATTCAATCTCTACAGATTTGATCCTATTTTCTTTTTCATCTGTCATATCTGCAATTACCACTCATAGAGTTTAGAAGGCCCAATACTACATACAGAAGGATTATGGGAATATTATCTAGTGCCTCAAAATATGTATAGTGGTTGGTTCAGGCCTCCTAGAGTTTACATGTTCTTTATTTAATAGTACTTTGTACTTTTAAAAGAATTTTTATACACATCATCATATCATCATCATTGCTAGAATTTGTATAATGCTGTAAATTCTACAAAGTATTTATAAATATCTTATTTTATCTTTACAATAACCCAAGAATGTATGTGCTATTATTCTCTTTACCTAAAATAAAATTGAGATTGATAGAGGTGAAGTGACTTATGCAAACACAGCTGGTAAAATATCTCCCTGACTGCAGGTCCATTGTTCTATTATCCAAAAGCCACTTGACTTCCATTCATACTCTCTCAAACAAATCTAGGAGATTAGCAATGTGACTATTACTTACTCCAGTTTATGGACAAGGAAACCTGAGGTCAAGAAGGGAAGCAATTTGCCCAAGTAGTTATTATCAGAGATGATGTGAAAAGTCATGCCTTCTGATCCTCCCAGTTTTTTAGATAGTGTGTCCTCCACAAGTCCAACTTATCTCTTGCAGATGAGAATTTAAAAATTGTGCTGATTCTATCTACTAGAAGCCTGAAGTGTCACCATTTAAAAATGAAAGTATGTCTTTAGGCAGTAAATATATAACTTCTGAGTTACATAAAATTGAGAACAGATCTACAATATCCTCTCCAGAATAGTAAAATATTGCAGTGTCCTTCACTGACTCCTCCAGAAAATGACATGGAATATATAGTCACATTCATATTGATAGGGCAGAAAGAAAAATATTAACTACATCTTGCATAAGTGTCTTCCATAAAATAAATTGGAAGAATTTGTGTCCATAAAGAGCCAACACACCTTCATCAAGAACAAGTCAAGCCTTACTAAACTCATTTCCATTTTGACAGCTTTGTAGATCAGGATAATATGACTAAGTTATTTTTCTTAGATTTTAGCAAATCTGGGAAATATGCAGAGATATAGCTTAGACAAAAATGTAAATATGTATCTTTGAAATTAGTGGTTGAACTAAATGAAAAACAGTAATGATTCACTGTAGCCTTAGAAGAACATTTCTAGAGGAAGCTCCAGAGATCTGTTTGGCCCTATACTGTTAGATAATTTTATTTGTTTTTTTAATTGTTTAAATAGTATTTTATTTTTCCAATTACTTGTAGTTTTCAATATTCACCTTTATAAACCTTGTGTTCCAGATTTTTCTATCCCCCTCCTTCCCAAGACAGCAAGAAATCCAATATAGTTTAAATGTGCAGTTCTTCTAAACATATTTTCATTTTGATCATGTTGTACAAGAAAAATCAGTGGATAATTTCATTAATGGCTTGAATAATAGACAGCATATTGATAAAACCTGTAGGTCATACAATAAGTAATTGGATTCAGTATTCAAAAATATATTGATAGACAAGGTTGTTTAAATGAATTAATAAGATAAAATTTAATAGAATAATAGAAATAGAAATTTAATAGAATAGAAATTCTAATATTTGTGTTCAAAGTAATTATCTTCATGAGTTGTAATATGAGGAAGATATAGTTAGAAATTATGTCATCTAAAAAAGATGATGATGATAAAGTTATATTTGTACTTTAAAGTTAACAGAGTGCTTTGCATAGCCATTTAATCCAACAACTCTGTTATGAGATAGTATTCACTTCATTTTATAGACAAAGAAACTGAAGCTGTGAGAGAGCTTAAGTGACTTACTTAGTGTCACACTGCTTATTCATGTCTGAGTCAGGACTTGAACTCAGATCTTCCTGACTTCAAGAACAGATCTATCTGCTATATTGCTTAGTTACCTAGGTCTGGGAGTTTTAGTGCACTGCCAGCTCAGGATGAATTAACTATATAATAATGGCAGCCCACAAACACTGATGTGATCTTATGGTATGTTATAATTGCTCAATCAGCAAACATTTATTAAACACATATTATCAGAAAAAATGAAAAAAAAAACTTCCTATTTTTGAGAAGCTTATGGATTAACAAAGGGAATTGGCATAAATAAAGTATATAGAAAATATTTTGGGAGGAAGATCCTGGAAGATGAATCAGGCAAGAAAAGTTTCATGGAGCAGATAATGTTTTAGCTAAGTTTTGGAAGATATGAAGAGATCCTAAGAGGTGAAAGTTAGGAAAAAATGCATTCTAAACAAAGAAGAGAACTGTGGGGACTAGAAATGGCTGAAAATCAAGGAAACAATACTAATACTACACCCTACTCAGGCCATACTTGAAGTATTATGTTCAATTGCAGGCTTCATATTTGAGGAGGGAAGTTAGAGAGCCTTCAAAGTACAGTCGTGATGGTGAAGAACCATAATATCCTACTATATGTGCATCAGTTGGAAGAACTAGGAATGTTTAAACTGCAGAAAATAAGAAATAAGGGGAACATGATAGCTACCTTCAAATATTTGAAAGATTGTAAGACAGAAGATACATTAGAATCATTCTGTTTGATCCTAGATGACAGAATTGGAAACAATGGGGAGAAATTTCAGAGATATCAAACAATTCAATATAAGTAAAAGCTTCCTATAATTCTTTTGTTGTTTAGTTGTTTTTCAGTTATATTAGATTTTTCATGACTCCATTTGGTTTTTTTTTTTTTTTTTGGTAAAGATATTGGAGTTCTTTGTCATTTCCTTCTCCAGATCATTTTACAAATGAGGAAACTTGGGCAAAGTTAAGACACTTGCCCAAGTCACACAGCTAATAAGTTTTTGAGGCCAATTGAATTCAGGAAAAATATCTTCCTTACTCCAGGCCTTGGGTGAAATATTGATTTTATGCTTCACTGGAGGTCTTCAAGAAAAGAACAGATCACTACCATTACTCATGATATATTGTAGAAGGCTTCTTATATTGCACTTGATGGCCTCTGAAATATCTTCAAATTCTTAAGATTATTATTTATGACATAATCTATAATCATTAACCTAATCAATAATCAACAAATAATATTAAGTACATTCTGTATATTGTGTTACATACTCTGGGGAACTGGAGAAGGAAATGGTAAACCACGTTAGTATTCTTGCCAAGAAAACTCCAAATGGGATTACAAAGAGTCAGACAAAACTAAAAAGTGACTAAATAACAATAATAAACAGTATTACATGAAAAGTTCATGAACCAAAATTCTGACGTACTGACTGTAGAACCCAGAAAAATGATTTAAAATTTTGGTGCCCCTATTCAGCACTCTCAGACTAAAAATAGCAGAGCAAGTGCTAACCTTCCCCAGTAAAGGGAATTCTCTCCATTGAGAGGCCTTATAGACAAAGTTAGACTTTTATTTAGCAAGCATATATGTTCATATGAGTACGATATGTGCTTAATGACAGATCAGGGTCAAAAAAGGAAGGAAAAGTATAGTAAAGATTTACACAACAAATTACATAAGGAGTCTAAGAAATAAGCTAGAAGCAAGAATCAGGGAAGCCTCCTGAAGTAGGTGGTATTTGAGTTGAACTTTAAAGAATGAATAGGAATTCGATAGGCAAAGAGCAGGAAAGAAAGATCTGCTGGGCATTAGGAATAGTTTGAATAAAGACATGGAAATCATGGATTCTATTTTTGGTCTCCACTCTGGGACTTCTCTAGAAATGTTTTTTTCTCAAACCTCAATTTGGGGAAAAAAATCACTCCAATCATGAAACATAAAAAAACTACTTCATTATAGCTTTCATTATCCGTTGATATGTCTCCAAACTTTTGGTAAATACTGAAGCCAATTCCCTTCTCCCAAGGGGAAGAGAACAAACTTTATATAAACATGCATCAATCAACTCAGTTATTATATTTGGGGAAAATGGAATTGAGAATGTCTGCCTTTGCACAAGTGCAGTATATATATATATATATATGAATGTGTGTGTATATATGTATATATATATATATACCCAATACACACATGTATGCATATATATATGTATATATATATGTATATATAATATTTAGCTTTAGAATGAAGTATATTATCCCAATATTGAGGAGATCAAATATACCTAGAAAGTTACTTATTTTCTCAGTATTCTAAAGGGCACACAATATCTACTTGACAATTTTTAGGCCTCCTATTAGAATGGCAGATATTTATATGATCATATTTTAGAGCTCCAGGAAACATTAGAGGTCGTGTAACTCAAAAATATATTTTATATTTGAGGAAATTGAGGCACTGTAAAGAGAGGTGATTTGCTCAAGGTCAAGGATAATAAGTTACAAAGCCAGAATTCAAACCCAACTCCTACAACACCAAATCCATTACTCTCAAAGGTAGTTATCACAATAGATAGAGCAAGTCACTTGGAGTCAATTTAAATCGTTTCAGACACTATTAGTATGAGCCTAAGAAATTGACTTAATCAGTTTTCTATAAAATGAGGATAATAATGGTACCTATCTCACAAGTTTTTTGTAAGGATAATATTAATAAAGTGTTTTGCAAACCTTAAAGTGTCATACACAGGTGCTACCTGCTGCTATTGCTATTATTACTACTGTCACTACTATTGCTATTCCTTCTCCCTAGTACTGGTATAAATATTACTGCCACTACCACTATTGCTATTCCTTCTCCCTACTATTACTATTACTACTACTACTACTACTACCTCTACTATTATTACTATCACTACTACTGCTACTACTATTACTACTACTACTGCTACTACTGCTGCTGCTACTACTACTGCTACTACTACTACTGCTACTACTATTACTGCTACTACTACTATTACTATTACTACTACTACCATTACTACTACTACTACTACTACTGCTGCTGCTACTACTACTATTATTATTATTACTACTACTACTAATAGTAGTACTACTATTATTACTATTACTAGTATTACTACTACTACTACTACTACTACTACTACTACTACTACTACTTCCACTATACTACAATGCTTCTCATTATTAAAGTTGCTACAAAGAGTTTGATATTCTTTATATGTGGTTGACCTCCCAAAAATATTTGTTGTTAGAATTCATACAATCAGTTTATTTGCTCCTTTACTACTCCTAAGTTTCAAGGAGAATGGGGAGGAATAGCTCCTTTTCTCCATGCTAAGACAACATGAAAATTGAGCTAACAAACCCTTCAAATACTACAATTGATATCTTGGTTAGGTAGAAAGATACACATGTTGGAAAGTCAGGTAATCGAATGATTGGCTCAAGGATAAATTCAAAAGAAAAATCAAACATTCAACCCAAGTGATTAAATTTCACATGATTCCATTTTAGAACTGCCTATTAGCAACACTCCTCCCAGGAATCATATCAGAGTAACCCTAGGTCATATTTTTTTGGTCTTTATAAGCCAATTCCCTTCTCCCAAGGGGAAGAGAACAAATTTTATATAAACATGCATCAATCAACTCAGTTATTATATTTGGGGAAAATGGAATTGAGAATGTCTGCCTTTGCACAAGTGCAGTATATATATATATATGTGTGTGTGTGTGTGTGTGTGTGTGTGTGTATGTATGTATATATATACCCAATACACACATGTATGTATGTATATATGTAATAAACCAATGATATGAGAGCTTTTTATAGAACTTTGAGAGTTTATAAGCTTATGAGACCTTATAGCGTTTTTATATATATATTGAGTCTTTTTATACACTTAACCTGTAATATAGTCATTTGTTCATGTATTATGTCTCCCTGCTAGAAGTCTAGTACTCTAACCAATGTAACATTTAGTTGCCTTTATACTTTAAGGCTCTCAAGGCTGGGAGCAGGTCAAATCGGAACTTCATGTCCCTATAACATATATCACAATATACAATATGTGCTTGATAATATTTATTGATTATTGATTGGGTAAATAATGACTTTTGAACTTTAAGAAAGCAGGAACCATCTCTCATTTATTTTTTTTCATTTTTCATTGGAACTAATACATTGCTTTGAACAATACATATTTATTGAAATGAACCCAATTGAAACTGGCCAAAAAAAATATCATACCTTCATAAGCCTTTCTGCATCTTTTTCTATTCCTTGGTGGTAGCGTTTTCTTAGTATGTTCATTTTCTTCTCCCTTTTATTTATGAAAATCTTCTCTAAAGGGACTGATATCATCTATTTGCTTTTCATTAATAATTAATTTGGAAATAATTATCCCACAAGTAATCTTATTTTTATTCTCATTTATAACTGTTTAAAGAAAGGCTATGTTCCCTGTTAACTATATTTTAAGCTCTCGGCATTTGGGAGACACTGGGGGGAGGAGGAGAAAGGAGAAAACCAAGGTTCCCTATCCTGTAAATCTGAGCTTAAATATTAATGGAAAAGGACCTGTGGGGGAATAATATTCACTTTGCAAACACTCCAGACCTCCCCCAAAAATACAAGAAAGGAAAACAAATAAGGTACCCAAAGACAACAGTAACAGAAAAAAGAGAAACCATGAGACTATTGGGATTTTTTTTTTCAGCACATAAAGAGACAAGAGTAAAAGCAGAAGTCAAATAGAAGTGATGATAGAGAAACAGGCCCCAAATAACATGAATAAACCTCACAACAGCCCCTCCTACAGGTGAATCTATTTGTGGGACTAAATTACAGAATGAGACTATGAATAAAAGGGGAAATAGAACGATGTTAGAGGGAAATGTTTGTTATATTCTAATTAAGTCAAATATTAATGATGAAGGGAAAATAATTCCTGTAGTCCCTCAGGAAAAAGAGAGCCTATAGGAAAATTGGATAAAGAGGCAAAAGACGATAAGATTTGTAATGAGAGATTCATGATTTTACACAAAGACACATAAAAAGGACCATCTTAGGGTACCAAGATATTGTAAAAAAAAAACTGTAAAAAAGCAGAAATCATAAGCAGATCCCTTACAAATTAGAATACCAAAAAAAAAATACTTCAGGAATCAAACAAAAGACATAAAGCCAAATGGAGATGTAAAGATGAAATCCAAAATAATGTATATATGAATGAAAGAACTAATTGCAATAACAATTAAAAATTATAGGAAAGAAAATGATAATAATATAACAAACTGCAATAACAATTAAAATTATTGGAAAAAAGTGATAATAATATAACTACATACCAAAATTTCTGAGAAGAAATTAAAGCAGTCAAGGGAAAAATATATTCCTATAAACGTATATTAACAAAATATAAAAAAAGTTAAGATTAAAGAATTGAATATGCATTAGAAAAAAATAGAAAGCCAACAAATAAACAAACTTAAATAAACAGAAAAGAGAAGATATTAAAAATCAGATAATTAAATTAACAACCCCATCCTTTCTCCCAAAAAAAAGCTAACCACTGAAATGGTAAATGAACTTAGAACTCATTCTTTGAAAATACTAATAATGTAATTAACTCAACCAATCTCAGTACAAAAGGGCATAAAATCAAAGTAATAAAATGGCAAATGAGCAAAGTGAAAAAAAATTTCCCCCTAAGGCAATTGGGGTTAAGTGACTTGCCCAGGGTCAGACAGATAAAAGTGTTAAGTATCTTAGGCCTGATTTGAACTCAGGTTCTCCTGATTTCAGGGCTGATGCTCTACCACTGCACCACCTAGCTGCCCTGAGAAAGGTGAAATTACAATAAAACCAGAAGCAAAAAAGCAGTTATCAGAAGCTACTCTCCATAATTATATGCTCATGAAACTAAAAGCACAAAAAGAAAAGGAGAAATAACTCTCAAAGTACAAAATATCTGAAGTAAAATATACATCTAGAGATGTTAAATAATCATAGAACCATCTGTGAAGAATTATTGGAGAAAGGAGGGGGAAGGCAGGGAGAGAGACAAGAAAAAAAAATATCTCTATCCTGATGAATTCAAGGGACAATTGTATCAACTTTCAAATAAAAGGCACTTATTGATAACACTACACAAATTTTTCTCAAAAATTGAGAAAGCACTCTACCAGATTACTATTATGAGAAAAATATATCTTAATTCCTATAATTTGAAAAGATAAAGTGAAGAAGTATAGATAACTATCATTAATTAATGTGTTTGAAATTTGTAAATAAAGTCCTATTATACAGACGACAGAGATTTATCCAAGAAATCATTCATTATAACCAACTTAGATTTATACCAGGAGTGTCAGAATGGTTCAACCTCATGAACACAATATAATCATTAAAAAACAAAAAATATCTAAAAACCCATAGGTATCTCAAGAGATATGAGAAAAGTCTTTGATAAAGGATTATAATACTTATTTAAGTTTAAAAAAACCTAGAAAATATAGTTATTTAAAGAGCTTTTCTTAATATCACAAAAATGTATTCATTTAAAAACCAATAAGAAACATCAGATGCATTCTAGATGATTAGAAAATTTCCCAACAAATACAGAAGTAAAGCCAGGATATCTACTCTCTCTACTATTATTCAATAGGCCTTTGGAAATGCTAACAATAATAATAATACAATAGGAAAAAAATAAAAGTATAAATATAAAGAACAGATAAAACTAACCATAACTTAAGCATTATGATTATTTACTTTGAAAACTCTGGGGAAACAGCAAAGATATTAACTGAGACAAGAAGTTCAGCAAATTTGCAAGTCATAAAATAGTTACAAAAGGCATTTCTATGTAATAATAATAAATCCAAGAAGTAATGTAGAAAGAAAAATCTTATTCCAAATAACCTCAAAATGTATAAAATACCTAAGAATCCATCTACCAAAGCATATATAAAATAGTTGTATAGATTCAATTACAAAATGCTCCTTAAATAAACAAGTAGTAACTTAAATAGCTGGAAGAATATTCAGTGCTCAAGGTCGGGCTGTGTCACCATGATAAAAGTAAACAAATAAAAATCAATATTTTCAAAGTTAATTTGAATCTTTAAAGTTACTACAATTAAATTACATAATCAAAATGATACTTTACAACTTTATAACTTCAGAATTTGCTAAAAGTAAGAATAGTTTCACTTAGAAAATTAAAACATACCACTTTAAGGAAAATAATGAAAAGAAGAGTTGAAGATGGAGTAGATGAGCAATTTCAGACTTTGAACTAAATTACAAAGCAGCAGTCATCAAAACCATCCAATATTGGTCAAAAATAGAGAACAACAAAAATAGAGAACTTCAGTGAAAGAGACTCAACAAGAGA
>JAJPUD010005993.1:87964-141606 GCA_023553655.1 Myrmecobius fasciatus | reverse complement strand
TTCTTTCTGTGAAATCTCAGTAACCTGCAAAGTGATATATATATATATATATATCTACCATATGCTTAGCACTTTGCAGGTTACTGAGATTTCACAGAAAGAAAATATAAGCTATATCTTCAAGAAGTTTATATTCTATCTTTGCCAATACTCAGACAAACCAATGTCCAATAATTCAAGAGACCCTTCTAGAATGTTGGCTGAGGAAAAATGTATTTAAATCATTACCTAAGGAGTTTAAGTGCCAACTACAGGATTTGAAGCCACATCTTTCCATCTCCAAGCCCAGTATTCTGTTTACCATACAATAGCACGTCTCTTAATATAGAACATTTGATTTAACTATTCCCTGATTTTTTTCTAACACCTCAATTCCTTTCAGGTTTTTGTGATTGTAAGGAATGAAGTAATGAAAAATTTTAAATAGACACATATTTATAGAAATATTTAACAATTATTGTGACCCTCTATTTTTAGAATATAGATCCTAAATAAACTAAGGATTCTTCTTTATTAGTATGCTGTATAGAGACATGAGACCACTTTTAAATCAGGAAAAATAGTTCTCAAAACAAAAAAAAGCTTAGATGAGTGAGTATAATATGCCACATTTTCTGTTTCACAGAAGATAATTTTTGACCTTCAGGAGCCATTCATTTGCACATGATGAAATGTATACTAAATTCTCAGTGGAATTTTTGGCTCTGGCCTTATTGCATATGTTTGAAATGTGAACTTGATTTCATAAAGTAGTCATGATGTGGACTGAAAGGAACCGACTAGTACAGAAGTTCCGACCTCGGATATATATTTCTACAATGACTATGACTGGAGAAGTAATGTTTCAGGTCATAATTCTTTTTTTCTTTTTTTCAGATTTGGCAAAGAAAAAGTATCAGCTTTATAAATGACAGTTACTTGGTTGTATTATTGAATTTGTCTGTTTTTCAAGGAATTCACTTATAGAAACTTTCCAGAACCTTTCATCCAAGTGTTAACATGTCTATGTGTGCATGTTCATGTTCCTGTGTGTCTGTATATGAGTGTGTGTACTTGTGTGCCATTTGAGTAAGGAAAGAGATGGAGAAACTTGGCAATAAGTCCATTTGCTCATAAATCTGTCAACAATTTTATACATTTTCTCTTGCATTTTTTAAAGAAGTTACAATGATGTTATTTTATGTTTCTCTAAGCTATTCTATTACACATTGCCACTGAAGGTAGGTCAATGGTCTAAGAAAATTCTATTGCTATTATGAAATTATATTTGTTACTGAATTCCAGAATTCCACACAGCATAGCTATGTTGAATGAACCAGATTCATGCAAAGAGGCTTTCAGAGATTTTCTTATGAAAGTTAATACCTAAAATAACTAAATTTTAATTATTAGTTATACTATTGCTGACTATTTAGGATGTCTTAGATAAACAATTAAGCTATTCTAATTATATATAATTTGCATGTTGGAACATATCAACTGAACTATTTTTAAGCTATTCATGAGAGGCAGAATGATGTGGTAGATAGAATAAATCTTGGGGTCAGAAACATAAGGGTTCAGGTCTTTTTACTGTCTTTTACCTTGGATAAGTCTATTCTGCTAGCCTTTTAGCATTCCGGGCAATGCTTTAAGAAACCTTAACCGAATGAAACAGAAAAACACCTGGAGTCACATATCTGAGATCACCAGCAGAGAGAGTTGTAGAGATGTGTTTTCATAGTAGGGATTGCAGGTAATAAGAAAGTTTTCATATGTCTTTAAAATATTTGAGAAAGGTTTCTTCTTTTCTAATTATACTTATTCAATACAAGCATCTTTTTAAAATATCGTCATAATGGATTTATAAATAGGGAGTCAATCTAAGTGTCTGTGGTACTAATGTTATTTATGTTTCATTTTTTTATTATCCTGGCTGACATCTTAACATGCTTGTTAACTGGATTAAAGTGAAGTTATTCATGTTTATTATCTTTATTCACTCTTTTTTGAGTCATCAAAGTCCAATAGCAGCAAAAGTCAATAAAATTAGTGATGACCCAAAATTCAGTGGTTGACCTTGGCATCTTCAATGCTTGAACAAGCTCTAAGCACTCTGCAATACATAGTTCAACTGCCTTCATGGTCACTGGAAGAAATTGTTTCCATCCACCCATTTTTCTGAGGAAAGTCTTCATGTGCTTGGAGCAGACATCCCCTTAAATCACTGTCACATTTGAAACCTTTCAATTACCCTCAACTTAATTTAGCCCATCTGCTGAGAAGGTACGCTGGGTATAGTTTTTCTTCTTGAAAAGGACACAACATGTCCTCATACAGAGGTTCTAGTGCTCCTGAACATTCCATACAAATCTGTATTACTTATACCATGCAGATAGTTTCTCAGATTGATGGAATATGCACTTAACAGCCAAAGGAATGAGAAAAATTTGGTAAAGATTATTCCCCCATCTACCCTAAATGTAATTGAATCTTTGTGTAGTAAAAGATAATTGATAAAATAAAACATTAAATGAAGAAAAAAGTAAAGTTTGTTTTCCTTTCAAGGAATTTTCTATCTAGCCCAGGATTGAACCACATTTATGAAAAATCAAAAGTATTGAATCACATCCCTGAAAAAGTCAAAAGTATAATACTTTTTAGAATATAAAGTCAACACCGAGTTAAAATTGAAATATAACTTTAAAGAGGAGGGGATCATTTTAATTGAGAGAAAGGTTTCATGTCAAACAACGAACAATTATTAAGAAACTATTGTGTACCAGGTACCATGCTAAACATTAGGAATGCAAAGAATGTTTTTTTTAAGTTCCTAATCTAAAGGAACTTGCAGACTAATAGGGGATGCAACATGTAAACAACTATGTACACATAAGTTATATACTGATAATTCTATTGTCAGATATCTATAAATTTTATATTATTATATAGATATCTGTCTCTACCATCTTTGTATCTCTCTAGGTATATGAATATATCTGCACATCACTTTTTAGTGCATATGAATATTTTGCACAAATATACATGCACGCACAACATACAATATATGAATGCACACATATGGAAACATATACATCTCCATGCATGGATTCATGTGTCCAAGTGTATGTATGCATGTGTACATGTATGTGTGAAATATATCCATATATATATCCATATATATCTTTCTATATATCTATCATTCCATACAAAAATTGGAGATGTCATAGAATGCAAGGTGAAATTTAAAAAGTAGGAAATAGTCTATTTATCTGGATTTAGAATGAAAGATAACAATGAAAAGTATTGTTTTAAAAGTAAAAGACTAGAAGAATAGCTTGGAATCTGATATTGAAAGACCATGAACCACCCTAAAGTCTATAATTTATTTGGCAGTCACTGCCAAATATGGCAGTGGGAAGTCACTGAAAGTTTTAGGACAAAGGATTTTTATATTCAGAATTTTACTTCAGAAAAAAATATTTCTTGAGAGCAAAATGATGAATTAAAGGACAAAAGGGATAGAGATAGGAATAGCAATTAGAAGGTTATTAATATAGATGAACTAATTCTTGTTGTAATCTGTTGTAATATTATCATACTGGCAATAACATCAATAGAATTTGGCAATTGATTAGATGTCAGAAATGTGGAAGAAGAAAATGAGAGAAAATAAAGACAAATTCCTAGACATGGTGACCAAAATTAATTCATCATCAATAAAAATGGAAATTGTGAGGAACTGCATATTTTGTGAATAGGATAAAAGGCACATCTTATATACCTTATTTAAAATATTAAGAATATTCAATGGGTAGTGTAGTTCAACTAAAAGACCACTGAGGAGCTGAGTTCAAATCCCACAAATTCCACACTTATTAATTAAACTTAGGGAAATATGACTATAGGGAGGTTACTCAACCAAATTAGATCTTAGTTTTTTCATCTCTAAAGTGAATGGTGTTGAACTAGATGACCTAAGATACCAATGTCTAATGCAGCTTAAAATAAAACTATGATTCAGGTAGACATAACTGGCATATTATCCAACTGATAAATTGTTAAAGAATATGAAGACTGTTTAGATAAAGAAATGAAAACCATTTCTAGTCATATAAAAAGACTCTTAATTACTACTGATCAGAATATAAATTAAGACAACTTGTAGGTACCTCTACACATCTCTCAGATTGGTTAAGATGACAGGAAAAGACAATGATAAATATTGGAGGGGATATGGGAAAACTGGGACACTAATACATTGCTGATGGAGTTGTGAACTGATCCAATGATTCTGGAGAGCAATATGAAACTATTCCAAAAGGGCTATCAAACTGTGCATACCCTTTGATCCAGCAGTGTCTATACTGGGTCTGTATTCCAAAGAAATGAAGAAAAATGGAAAAGGACCCACGTGTGTAGCAGCCCTTTTTGTAGGGGCAAATAATTGGAAACTGAGTGAATATCCCATCAATTGGAGAATGGCTGAATAATGTTATGGAATATTATTATTCTATAGAAGTAATCAACAGGATAATTTCAGAAAGGCCTGGAGAGACTTTTATAAAGTGATGGTGAATGAAGGGAGTAGAATCAAGAAAACATGTAATGATAAATTCTGATAGAATTGGCTCTTTTCAAAAATGAGGTGTTTCAGGCCAATTGCAATAGATTTATGATGGAGAAAGACATCTGCATCTAGAAATAATACTGTGGGATTTGAATTTGGATCACAGCATAGTATTTTCACCTTTTTTTATTTGCTTGCTTTTTGTTTTCATTTTCATTTTCTCTACTTTCTATTCTGATTTTTCGTGGGCAGCATGATAAATGTGGAAATATGTATAGAAGAATTGTACATGTTTAACATTAGTTTCTTGTCTAAGGGAGGGGGTGGAAAGATTGGAGGGAGAAAAAAACGTGAAGCACAAGGTTTTGCAAAGGTGAATTTTGAAAATTATAAATATATTTTGAAAATTAAAAGCTAAAAACAATAAAAAACAAAAACAATGTGATCTAAAAAAAGAAATAAGTGGCATTTATATAAGATTTTAAAGTTTTCAAAGAACTTTGTTAATATTTCCTTATTTGATCTTCACAAAAGATCATATTAGTATCTTTACTTTGCATATTGGTATCTCCCTTTTATAGTTGAAGAAACCAAACCATAGAGATTAAGTATTTTGACAGTAATAATCCAACCATTATGTGCCTGAGAGAAGAATGAAACTGGATTCCTTTTGACCCAAAAATAGGTCTCTGTTCATTACACCATCTGGCTATAAAGATGACCATAATGGTGTTGGAAACATGGTATTAAACATGGTATTACAAGTTCAGGATAGGTAGAGTGTAAATATTGCTATTGGTAAGATGAGGTAAGATGATAATTGAAATAGTGTGAATATTTGAGTTTTCTAAGGGATTGAGTGTCAAGGAAGAAAAAAAAATCAAGAATGAATTCATTGAGAATGATCAAATATAGGGAAACTGATAAAGTAAAGGAAAAAAAAAAAACTTTGCCCAAACAGAGTAGGGAATAGCAATGTCACTAAAGCACTGGAGGAGAAAATATGAGATAATTAAAAGTAAAAGAAATACTTAAAAGGGTCCAAAGAATATGAAAACTGAAGAAAAGCTAGTGATTTAACAATTAGAACACACTTATTGACCTTTGAAAAATAGTTGAAAAAAGCTATATTTGTGGAATCTGAGAAATTAAGGTAGTAAAAATAAATTAGGTCACCTATTCTTTTACTTAGGGAAATGGACAATGTCTTCTGGTATAAAAAGGTCAAGGAATAGGTTGGTTTTATTAAAAGTTGTGACAATTTTAGTATCTCTATAGAGACTAATAGCAAGTACAGACAGATAAGAATGAATGGGAATTATGGGGGTAATAAATCAGATACTTTAAAATTTTTAATTAATTAATTATTATTATTTATGGAGTAGGTGAATGAAGCATCTTGTGTCTGACAACTTCAACAATGTCATGAAATTAGAAGGTAAGATCATCTACTATGGAAGAAAGGGTGAATGAGGAATTATTGCTTTGAGAACAATTAGGATTTGCAAGAGCTATTTGGAAGTACATGATTGAGTTAGTCAGAGAGGAATTAACATATTTTCTGTGCATTGTAATTGGTCCAATAAGTACAATTTTTTCCTTCTTTCAGAATTACAAATGGCTTTAAATAGTGACAGAAAAAACAGATGAGGTGAAGGAGTTATCTAGGGTTGGCGTTTGGTAATATCAGAAGGAAGTCAAGGGGATATGTGACATATTCAAATTTGAGGAAAATGCACTGTGGAATGGGTGATTATAGGATTAAATCTGTGGAGATACATAAAATAGACAAAATGCATTGTACCTGGAAAAAAAGAAAATGAAATCAATGGTCTTGTGGGGTTTTTACTCAATGTGTTGTAACTTAATCAAGGAGTTATGTTATTTTGAAAAAGCATCCATCTCAATGAAGTGAAAAATTACCAGAAAACAAGAATTTATCCATTTGGGCATGTCACAGGACTCTTATATGGAAATGAATTTATTTTAGTAAATCGTGAATCCTACTGGTCTTAATATAAGGTATTATTTAAATGTTAACAAATCATGAATTCCTTTTTTCTATACCCATTTGAAGTTAAGTATTATAAAGAATAGAAATATAACATCTAGCTCACCAAAAAAAAATCTTAAATAGCAAGTCAAAATTAAGCTTATTTCTTGAGAAAAGGTAGAAAAAATTAATTTGTGAAATGATTAGATTAAGAAAACAATCAAAATCATATTGGCACATTTTAGAGAGAGACACACAGAGACAGAGAGAGACACACAGACAGACAAAGAGAAAGACAGAGAAAGAGAGACAGAGAAATTTTTTTGAATCAGCATTGCAGGCCCCAAACAATTTGTGTCCAAATTTCCTCATATCATATGATAGGTATTAATTTCAAAAATTAAAATAAATTTTATTTTGCCAATGATATGTTCAATAACTATATCATTAGAGAAAATTGAACCCACATGTGATATATTATAATATTGAAGTTCAGAATGGCAGGATGCTCTAGGAACTTGATGAGATGCAGTGTTTTTACCTATTCCTGTAGGGAATATTATTTAAAAAAAACAATAATAATATAATTCCTAGACTTTACTGGAGGTTGACTAACAGAGGTATATAAGTGCAGGGGATGTAAGGAGGGTGTGGTATTATTTGATTTTAATGGATTAGTTGTGAACAATGTGAACTCTTTTAGAATGGTGCCTGTTTTGTTTCCCTATTATCTATTTAAAATAAGAAAGAACAAATTAAAATAGAAATGAGGAAATTAATTTATTTCCTGTCCTTTTTGTGCTTTGTTTAACATTTGTACATTCCAATAATTCTGTAGAGAAAATTATTAAAGGTAACCATTGAGTTATTTTTATCTAAAATATCTAAATATAGATAACTTCTAGTGGAAAAAAATCAAAAGTGAATATAAGGAGATTACAAAGAAAAGTATACCATTTCCAACACAACTTACTTTAATTCACAGAATCACAGAAATCTAATATGAAATGGATGTCAAAGTTTCAAGCTTTTAGTTGGAAAACGATCCATGAAATAAATCTGAGACGAGATCATCAAACCTTGGTCTTTTCCCACAAATTGTCTTTTCCATATTGGGATTATTGTCTCTGTATTGTCTTATGGTTAGATTATAAATAAGATTCTGTGGACAGTTATTTTTAATTATTATCCTAATTTGTTTATGGTATCATCATTTATGCCCAAATCACGTATCCATTTTGACCTTATTTTGGTATCGGGTGTGAAATGTGTATCTATGCTTATATTTTGACATATTATTTTCCAATTTTCCCAGAAATTTTTGTGAAATTGTGATTTCTTGTTCCAGAAGCTGGAGTTTGTGAATTTGTCAATACTAGTTTGTTATAGGTCTTGATTATTGGGTCATGTGTATCTAATCTATTCTATTGATCTAGCAATTTATGCCTTGGTTAGTACCAAATGGTTTGATAACTGATGCTTTATAATATAGTTTTGGGTTTGGTATTGCTTGAACCATCCTTTGTGTTTTATTCAATAATTCCCTTGATAATTTTTACCTTTTGTCATTATGACATTATAACCTATTGTCCTTTTGTTATTGTTTTTCTAGTCCAATAAAATGGTTTTTGATAATGTGATTGGTATGGCATAGAATAAGTAGACTAATTTAGGCAAAATTGTCATTTTTATTATATTAGCTCAGCCTAGCCATGAACAATTAATATTTTTCCAGTTCAGATATTTGTATGAGAAGAGTGTTGTAATTTTGTTCATATAATCTTTGGTTTGTCTTGATAGGTAAGCTCTCAGGGATTTTATTTTGTTTACAGCAATTTTAAGTGAAATTTCTCTTTCTACCTCTTGCTGAAGGGCTTTGACACATATAGAAAAGCTGATAATTTACTTGTACTTATTTTATATTCTGCCACTTTGCTAAAACTGTGAATTGTTTCCAGGAAGTTCTTGGATGATTTTCTAGGATTCTCTACATATATCATCATATCATCTGCAAAGAATGATTATTTTATTTCCCAATTACTATTCTAATTTTTAAATTTCCTTTTCTTATTGTGAAAGCCAATATTTTCTATTACAATATTTAATAATATTGGTGATAATGAGCATTCTTGTTTCACCCCTAATCCTATTGGAAATGATCCAGCTTTTATGCATTACAAATAATGCTTGCTATAGGTATTAGACAGATATTGCTTATTATTTATAAAGGTTCCTTTATCCCATAAAGTGTTCATCTGGTGTTTTTTAGTAGGAATAGGTTTTGTATTTTGTCAATAGGTTGGGCAAAATAGCTCCTAACGATTAATTTAATTTCTCTTTCACTAGTGGCAAGTTATCATTTTCATTTTTGATGTTGATGATTTTTCCCTTTCCTTTTTCTTTCCTTTTTGTTATCTAATTAACCAAAGGTTTATCTATTTCATTACTTTTTCATAAAATCAATACTTAGTTTTCTTTATTACTTCAATAGTTTTCTTAGTCTCCATTTTGTTAATCTCTCCTTTGCATTTCAAAATTTCTAATTTGGTTTTTAATTGGAAAATTTTAATTGATTCTTTTTTTCTAGCTTTCTCTGGTTGCTTGCCTAATTCATTGATCTCCTTTTTCTCTATTTTAGAAATATAAAATTTCCCATAAGAATTGTTTTGGCTGTATCTCATAGGTTTTGGTAAATTGTCTCATCATTATCATTCTTCTGAATGAAATTATGTATGCTTTCTGTGATGGGTTGTTTGACTCATTCATTCTTTATAATTATGTTATTTAATTTCCAATTGGATTTTGTGGGGTTTTTACTCAATGTGTTGTATCTTAATCAAGGAGTTATGTTATTTTGAAAAATATCTTTCCCTGCCTTTTTATTGAATATAATTTTTACTGCATCATGGTCTGAAAAACAAAGCAGTTACTATTTTTGCCTTTTTGCATTTGATTGTGAGATTTTATGCCCTAATACATGGCCATTTTTACTACTGAGGGAAAAAAAATTGTATTCCTTTCTGACCCTATTCAGTTTTCTCTAAAATTTTGTCTAGAAACTACTTCCCTAGTTTGTTTCTTGTTTATTTTGTGATTATATTTGTCTCATTCTCAGAGGGGTAAGTTGAGACCCCCACTAGAATTTGTTTTGCTATTTTTCATTGTAATTGGTTTAAAATATTTTCTAGTAATTTTTCTGCTCTATCACTTAGTGTATACACATTTAGTATAGTTACTACGTCATTATTTACTGCATCTTTTATCCCAGATGTATTTTCCTTCCTTACTTCTTTTTGTAAAATCTGTTTTTACTTTTGATTCTGACCCAAGATCAGAATTGCTGCCCATGCTTTTTGTACTTCACCTGAAGCATAATAAATTTTGTTTCAACCTTTTACCTTTACTGTATATGTGGGTCTTTGTATGAAATGTGTTTCTTGTAAAAACATATTGTAGGATTCTGTTTTTTATTCCACTCTATTTGTTTCTGTTTTATGGGAGAATTCATCCCATTCCCATTCACAGTTTTTACTAGCTTTATTTTTCCATCCATCCTATTGTCTCCCCCATATATACTTTTGTTCTCTCCACCCTTTCCTTAGTTCCTATTTTTATCCTCCCCACTCACTACTTTATCTCCTCTCACCCCTCTCCAGTCTCTTAATAGTGTTTTTTTTTTAAATCCATTCCACATCCTACTTTATCGCCTATCTTGCCTTCCCCTCTGCTCTTACCTTTGTTTCCTACTGTTTCTGTCCTCCATTCTATCCTGTCCATCTCTTTTCTTTTTCTCTTTGATACAGGGGCCCCATGTGCTTATAGGAGGTAGCTTTTCTGTTCTATTCAGGAAATACCTTGGTTTCCCAGTTTTTATCTTCTGAGCTGGGACTGGAAGCTGCCTCACTAATTTGTTCCAATACTGAGCTAGGACTGAGGGACTTAGTAGCTGATTTGCTGTGATTAAGATCCCCTCACTGGCTTTCCCAGAATCTATCTGACTTGGGCTGAACACCCTTTTCACTCCAATGAGACTGACCTTTCTTGAACTTTTTTCAGTCTATCTTCAGCTGGAAAGTGGCTTAATTCCATCAAACTCTGTTCAGAGGTTTCATTTCATGTGGTTTTCAAGGAAAACTGGACTTGTGCACTTTGAATGCAATTCAAATTAAAATATTGATAATTAAAAAGATAGCTAAGACCCCTACCAACTCAGAATAGCACTAGTTCTATTTCTGTCTAGTATTACTTGGACCTGTGGTTGAAGTGTATGTTGTGGAATAAATTAAATGAATATTTTTTTTCAAATACTCAGTTATTTTGATTTCAAATATTCAGATACTATCCACATATAAACAGTGCCAAAATTAAATGGTTATGCCAGAAAACAGATGATAGAGAGATGGTTCCTTATATCAATGAGATTCACTCTATATAATTACAGCATCAGGACTACGAATTTAAATGAGTATCTCTAAATAGATAATTAGGTCAGCTACTCACCCTTCAAAAATAGATTATTTATTAAATTTTAGCATTAATTTGAAAAATGAATTCCAAATTCTCTCCCTATCTCCCATTCAGAAGTACTGATTGAGAAGGCAATAAATGTGATATAAATTACATCTGTGAAATCATGCAACATAAATTTCCATGTTGAATATGACAAAAATTTAATTTGCACTAGATTCATCAGTTCTCTCTCAGAAGATAGTATTTTTTCATCATGAATCCTTTGGATTTTTCTTAGATCAGAATAGTCAAATCTTTCACCCAATTATCATTGCTGTTACACTGAACAATGATGTCCTGGTTCTTCTCATTTCAATTTGCATCAGTTCATATTGATCTTGGTTTTTTTTTTCTTTTTTTCGTGTCTTATAATAGTACACCATCACAACCATATGACACAAATTGCACAAATAGTCCCTAGTGATGCACAATCAATATCCAAGCACAAAAAGAACTACTAAAATATTTTATACATATAAGTCATTTTTCTTTTTCTTTGTCACCTTTGGGGTACAAACCTAGTGTTAGTATCACTGGTTCAAAAGTGTGCAGTTTTATAATTCTCAAGCCTGGTTTAAAATTGCTCTCCAGATTTGATCTAAATATTGTTATATTTTTTTTTCCTGTTTTCTGTTTTCCAACTAAATCTTGACTGCATTGGGTTTGTTTGTGTAAGAACATCTTTCTTTTTTTTCTTTTTTATTGGAGTAAGTTTATTTATTTTTTAATACACATTGCTTTATGAATCATGTTGGGAGAGAAAAATCAAAACAAAAGGGAAAAATCATGGAAGAGATTAAAAAATGAGAAAAAAAGAAGTGAACATAGCATGTGTTGATTTACATCCAATCTCCTTAATTCTTCTGGATGCAGATAGCATTTTCTTTCCAAAGTCTGTTGGGAATGCTTTAGATCACTGAACTACTTTGAAGAACCCAGTCTTTCATAGCCAATCATTGCACATTATTACTCTTTCTGTGTACAATTTATTACTGGTTCTGCTTGTTTCACTCAGAATTACTTCATGTAAATCTTTCCAGGTTTTTTTTTATCAGTTTGTTCATTATTTTTTTAAAATAATAACAATATTCCATTACTCTCATGTACCACGACTTGTTCAACCATTTCCCAATTGATAGCCATCTGCTGCTTTTCCAGTTCTTTCTTACCACAAAAATAGCTGCTACAAACATTTTTTCCACATATGGGTCCTCTTCCTTTATGATTTCTTTGGGATACAGATCTAGTAATGGCACTGCTAGGTCAAAGTGTATGCATAATTTTATAGCCCTTTGGGCATAGTTACAGCTTGCTCCCCAGAATAGTTGGATCATTTTACAAATGCATCAAAAATGTATTAGTGTTCTGAGTCCTCTCCAACATTTATCATTATTTAGCCAATATGAGAGGTGTGGGGTGATACCTTAGAGTTCTTTTAATTTGCATTTCTCTAATCAATAATGATTTAGAACATTTTCTTATAACTATATATGGCTTTGATTTCATCATCTGAAAATTATCTGTTCCTATCCTTTGACTATTTATCAATTGTGAAAAAAAAAACTTTCAATTTAATATAATTGGTAGGTTAGTTATTGGTAACAATAACAACAAATCACAAACATACAAAAACTGACAAAAATTTCCCCCCAAATATTTGTAATAATCATTTTGTTCTGGTTGATTTAACATTTTTTCCTATGAAAAGGAAATTAAATTTAAAATGTTTTTGAAACCCACAGAGCAACATATGTTGCTCTCTATATTGCAATTTCACTTTGGTATTGAGAAATTCTTTCAGAATAATTAAGATGGAATGCTATAGCTACAGAGACATACAATTTTCAAAGCTAGAATTTCAGGTATTATAGGAGTCATTTTCAGTTATATTTACAGAGTAGAGAAAAAATAATGTACACAGCTTTAAAATAATAAAATTTCCTCTATTCATTGATCCATTTTATCCACAGGTATAGGAAGTGAATGTAACAACTATGTATAATAAACTTGCTTGTTTTATCTGATTCAGATATCACTACATGATAATTAAGAAATTTCATAAATCCTGCCATGTTTAATAGGGGAATTCCCTTCTAGAGCCCATTAGTGAGTTTATCTATTAGTTACAGAGAAATTCAATAGTACTACATTAGCAATTAATAATATGACACCTGGGTGCAAATTCTGGTTCTGCTATTAAACTACTGATGCAATTGTGGAGAGTTTACTTAACTAGTTTGCATTTACAAGGTTCTTCATCTGTGAAATGAGAAGCTGAAATTGATCTCTCTCTATATTCTGCTCCAGCACTAATTCTATGACTCTGTCAAAAGAAAATTATATTTTACACACACACACACACACACACACACACACACACACACACACACTCACACACCTCTTAATCTCTTAATCTATGGCTTATTAAGATACTTAGATTTTAAAAAATCCAGTAGGCATAGCTGCATAAATTTTCAAATTTTTCCATTATATATGGGCACTCATAAGTATAATGATTTCTTCCTAAACTGCAGACTGAAACTGTATCACTTATATTAATTCTGTTTAACTTTTATGTTCTGGCATATATATATATTGCAGAAAGTAGAATAAATACAATAAGGGTCTTTTGGCTTTCACTCATCCTGTGCCTAATCAATCATATTTTTATACCTACATTTTAACTTCACTCTTGAAATTGTAGATATATTGAACAAATATTTATTAAAAATCTATTCCAGGTAGTTAGATTATGCTGCAGTATTACAAAGTTAGGATGTAATCAATCAGTATTGTAGATAACTTAATATGGTGATTTTTATAAAATCTCTAGGTAGTCTCTCTATATATATTGTGAATTATTTCTATAAAGTAATATAAAATTAATAATAAAAATTGATTAGTAGCTGAAAAACATTGAAAATGTCCATCAGTCTAGAACTATAATACATAAATAAATACATGATAATAGTGGCATAGATTCAGAAAAAAACTTAATGTACTTAATAGCACCATCATTGATCAAATCATTAAAAGTTTAATTCTTTGAGATTTTTTTTCATGCAAAACATTTCTGTATTTCCATTGTTGAAAAAAAAACAAGAAAAATAAATAATTAAAAAACTTTCCATATTTAATATTTAGAATTTATCAATTCTCTCTAGAATAAAGGAAGGGAAACTTTTTTGTGCCAAGGCCTTTTTGAATATTTTTCTCAACTTTTTTCATATGTCCATTGATAGCTTTGAATTATTCTTCTGAAAAATGCCTCTTCATATTCTTTGACCACTTAGCAATTGAAAACTGATTTAAAAAAATAATAATAAAATTGGCTATCTATTTATTTGATATGAAGCCATTGTTGGAAAAAAAAATTATTGTGAATTCCCTACCCCCATCCTCCCTACCTCCTTTCCTACTAATTTTGGTTATGTCTGTGGAGGAAAATATAATAAAAAGAAAAATAACCTAATTTTCACACTATCAAACTTATCCATTCACCTTCCATGATGTCCTTTATTGATTGTTTTATCATTTAAATCTTTACTTGCCCACAGATTTGACAGATACATTTTAAAAGTTTTTCTGATTTGCTTATTATATCAAGTTTTATTCTTAAACTATGTACCTAGTTTGATTTTATCTTGGTATTAAGGTGAGAGCTGTTTGTCTATATCTTGTTTATGAAAGAGTACTTTTTTGGGTTTTCTGCTTTCTTGTTTGTTTGCTTGTTTTGTTTTCAGAGAATGAATTTTGCCCACAAAATTTACCTTTTGGGGTTTATCCAACACTATATTATTATGGTCATTTATGAACAAAGATTTTGATCCTAGTTTCTCTTGTAGGATTTAGACAGATTGGTTATAATATATCCAAAGTTAGAACAAAGGGTCTAACATATAAAGTGACCTTGAAGAGTTTCAGCTCCATTGCTTCAATTGGATGATTTTCAACAAATAAACATTAGTAATATAGTGTTAAGAATATTGCCCCAGGAGCCAAGATGGAAGAGTAAAGGTAGGAACTCCCCCAGCCTCTCTCCTAAACTGTTCCAAATTCATTTAAATAATAACTCTAAACAAATTTTAGAGTATCAGAACATCCCTAAAGACGGATTAAAATATTTTCCACCTGAAAAGAATTTAGAAGATCAGCAGAAAAGGTCCATAACACCAGGATGGGAGTGCAATGTTTAGTTTCAGTGCAGGCTGTGTGGTACAGCACTGGAACCAGACCCAACCCTGGTTCTGGTCCTGGCCTCACCTCAACCTCTGAATCAGGAGCTGTGCTAGTGAATTCCAGACCTCTCAGATAGAAACACCAAAGAGTACCTGAAAGGTCAGCATAAGAGGCCTATGGAACCAAAATGAGAGCCTAGTTTGTAATCCCAGCACTAGTGTAGTCCTGGCACCAGCCTTGGTCTTAGCCCCAGGCTGACCCCAACTCTGATCTGCCCTGGCTGGACCCTGGCCCCAGCCTCAGCTGAACCCCAGTATCAGGGATGTGGGACCTCTGAATCAACAGTAGTAGTAGTAGAGGCTCCTGGACTTCTGGGACTGGGAGCACCAGGGATGACTCAAAGAACAGTGGAGAGAGTTTATGGCAATAAGGTGGGAGTCTGGTGTTCAGTCTCAGTGCAGTCCCAGAGCTGGCTACACCAGTGCAGCCCTGGCCCCAATCACAGGGCTTGAACATGAGCAAAGCATAACATTGCTGATTCAACACATTGAGTCTTATAGCTAGAGTGGGGCAGGGACACTCCTAACAATTCTAGAGCAGAAAAGAGTGCTTGTGATTAGGTTCCTCAAAGGATCTCTGAAAACATTTGCAGAAAGCCCCTGAAGCTTAAGGTAGTGCACTTTCCACACTGGAAAGAGAACCCTGCTTTAACAGTTAGAAACAAAATAATAAGCTTGAAAAATGAGTAGACAACAAAAAAATTTCTGACCATTGAAAGTTGTTATGGTGACAAGGAAGATTAAAACCGTACACTCAAAGCTTCTCTATTCAAAGCCTCCAAGAAAAATAAGAATTGGGCTCAGGCCAAGAAAGAACTCAAAAGGGATTTTGATAATCAAGTAAGAGAGTTAGAGAAAAAATAGAAAAATGATTGATAGTGGTACAAAATGAAATGCAAAAAAACTAATTAAGAGAAGAATGTCTTAAAAAGCAAAACTGACCAATTGAGAAAGGTGGTACAAAAGCTTCCTGAGAAAAATAACTGCTTAAAAAATAGAATTGAGCAAATGGAAGCTGAAGACTTTATGAGAAATTAAGTTGCAATAAATCAAAGCCAAAATAATGAAAAAAATAGGGGGAAAATGACATATCTTGTTGGAAAGACAGCTGACCTGAAAAATATATCCAGGAGAGATATTTTAAACATTATTGGTCTACCTGAAAGTCACAATAAAAAAAAAAAAACCTGTACATCATCTTTCAAGAAATTATCAACATAAATTATCCTGATATTCTAGAAGACTAGGCTAAAATAGACATTGAAAACAATCCACCAAACATCTCCAAAAGATATTACAAAATAAAAATTCCCAGGAATATCATAGCCAAATTCTAGAACTCCCAGGTCAGTGAAAAATACCACAAGTATCCAGAAAAGCACAGTTCAAATATAATAGAGCCACATTTAGGATAACACAAGATTTACCAGCTTCTACATTAAAGAACCGAAGGGCTTGAAATATGATTTTCCAGAGAAAAATGGAGCTAGGATTACCTCCAAAAATCACCTACCCAGCAAAATTGAGTATAATACTTCAGAGGAAAAGGTGAGTATTTGCAAACATTTGTATGAAAAGACCAGAACTGAATGGAAAATTTGATTTTCAAGTACAAGACTCTGGAGAATCATAAGAAAGTGTTCATGGGGAAAAAAGATATTATAAGGAACTTAATCAGTCTTATCTCTTCACAAACTTTCTCAGGATGATGATAATTGCAACTCATTAGAACTCTCTTGTTATTATGACAGTTAGAAGTAGGACATATAGACAAAGGGCACAGGTGTGAGTTGAATAATATACTGGGAGAAAGGAAAAGGGAGAAGTAGAATGGAGAAAATTATCTGCCATAAAAAAGAAGCAAGAAAAAGCTTTTTCTGTGAGGAGGAGAAGAGGAGGCCAGAGTGAGAAAGTGAACTTTACTGTCATCAGAATTAGCTCAAAATGGAAATAATACACATACTCCATATGAATATGGACATTTATCTTGCCCTGCAGGACAAAAGAAGGTGAATGATATATGAGAAGGGCAAAGGGTGATAAAAGAGATGGCATATTGGTGGAAGAAGTGGTCAGTAGCAAAACACTTTTGAGGAGGGATAGGGTGAATGGAGAGAATAAGTGAAGGGAATACATTTAGCAAAAAGTAATTGTAAAAATTTTGACCTAACAATACCACTACTTGGCATGAATACCAAAAGAGAATGTTAAAAAAGGAAGATGACTAATATGTACAAGAATTATTCTTAGTAGCTCTCTTCTCAAGGCAAAAAAAAGTGGGAAATAGTGGGGATGCCCAACAATTGGGTAATGGCTCAATAATATGTGTTTATCACATGTTTTTATGAAGAAATATTATGCCATCATATGATGGAAATGATGAGCAGGATGCTCTCCAGAAGAAAAAAAAAACTGGGGAAATTCTCCATGAACTCAAGCAAAGTGAAATATATTACACATAAAGTAATAGCCATGTTCTGGGATGACTAGCTATAAATGACTTTGCTATTCTCAAATAATCATCCACAGCTACAAAGGACTTAAGGTGAAAAATCTTGTTCATACTCAGAGAAGGAAATTATTGTGTCTGAATATAGACAGAAGCATTCCCTCTTTCTCTATCTCTCTGTGTTGTTGTTGTGTTTTTTTTTTTACTTATTTTTTTCTTGAGGGTTTTTATTTTCATTAGAGAGGGAGATATATGTGTTTCTTTTCCCCAATACCTTGACTTTTATGTAAATGTTTTGCATAACTTCACAAGTTTGTTTCTTAATTGTTGCTAGGAAGAACAGACCTCAGATCCTGAGGTTCATAAAGGTAAAGCAACTGCAGAGGAAGCTTGTCCCTGTTTCACAAGGCTTTCCTAGGAGACCATATAAAGAATGTTAAAAGAGAGTTAGAAGAAAAATGGGGAAATCAAATGTGATCATTTCAAGAAGGAATGAAAAAAGCATACAATGCCCTACAAAAGAGATATGAAAAAGATACCAGTTCACTGAAAAACAAAATTAGTGAAAAGGGAAAAGACTGCAATGAACAAAAAAAATTCAATTGGCCAATTACAAAAAGAGCTAAAAAAAAAGTAACTGAAGAAAATAATACACTAAAAATTAGAACTGAGCAGATGGAAGTGAATGACTCAATAAGACTTCAAAAATCAGTCAAACAAAAAATTTAAAAAATGAAAAAATAGAAGAAAATATGAAATGTCTCCTAGGAAAAACAACTGACCTGGAAAATAGATGTAGGAGAGACAATCTAAGGATTATTGGACTTCCTGAAAGTCACGATGAAAAAAAAATCTAGACACCATCTTACAGGAAATTATAAAATGTTTAATTTTAGAATCAGAACGTAAAAGAACTATTGAATGAATGCGCCAGTCACCTTCTGAAAGAGAACATAAAATTAAATCTCCAAGGAATATCATGGCTAAACTTCAGAATTATTGCACCAAGGAAAAGATATTGCAAACAGCCAGAAAGAAACAATTCAAATAACGAGGAACCACAATTAGGATCACCCAATTTCTATCCGCTTTCACCTTGAAGGATTGCAAGGCCTGGAATATGATATTCATAAAGGCAAAGGAACTTGGATTACAGCCAAGAATAAACCATCCAGCTAAAATGAACATTATCTTTCAGGGAAGAAGATGAACATTTAATGATATAGGAGCATTTCACCTATTTGTAATGAAAAGACCAGATCTAAACAAAAAAAATTTGACCTCCAAACACAGAACTCAAGAGAAGCATAAAAAGGTAAAAAAGAAAGAACTCTTGAGATCTGTATTTCTATTATGGGTATACTTAGAGAATGTGGGTTTAATTTGATTTTATTTTGATCAGATGAAAAAGAAAGTAGAGTTAGCAAGGGAATCATACTGGAAAAAGAGGGAAAAGGGGGTAAAATAAGAGAAATTACATCTCACGAAGAGGCAAACAAAAACTATTATAATTGAGGGAAAAAGGGAAGGGGTGAGCATTGTGTGAATCTTACTCTCCTCAGATTTGGCTCTAACAGAGAATGGCAGACATATTTAGTTTTACAAAGAAAGTTGTCCCACCTTATAGGGAAATAGGAGTGAAAGGGGGAAAAGAAAGGGAAAGACTAATAGAAGGGAAAAAAGAAGAATTGGGGGAAAGGTATAAAAAGGGGAGGGGCTTTAAAGGGGAAACACTTTGAGGGAGGTGGTCATCAAAAGCAAAATACTGGGGAGTAGATAAGGGCAAAGGAAAGAGAAAAACATAACTTTGGGTAAATAAGATGACAGAAAATACAGAATTAGATATTTTAACGGTGAATGTGAATGGGATGAACTCTGCCATAAAACAGAAGTGGATAGTAGATTAGATTAAAATCCAGAATACTACAATATGTTGTTTACAAGAAACACATCTAAAGCATAGTGATACATACAGAGTGAAGGTAAAGGGCTGGAGCAGAATTTATTATGAAAAAGAAAAGGTGAAAAAAACAAAACAAAACAAAACAAACAACAACAACAACAAAAACAGGGGTAGCAATCCTGATCTCAGATCAAGTAAAAGTAAAGATAGATCAAATTAAAAGAGATAAGGAAGGAAACTATATTTTACTTAAGCTTATCATAGATAATGAAGCAATATCAACACAAAACCTATATGCACCAAGTGATATAGAGAAAATAGAGCAAAAGTTAATTGGTAATTAAATAATCTAATCCTAAAGAATGAATGGGTAAAACAGCCAATCATAGACAGAATCAATAATCTCATCCAGGAGAAAGACAATAAGGAGACAACATACCAAAATTTGTAGGATACAGCCAAAGCAGTAACAATGGGAAATGTTATATCTCTAGATGCTTATTTGCATGAAATAGAGAAAGAGAAGATCAAAGAATTGGACTTACAACTAGAAAAGCTAGAAAAAGAACAAATTAAAAACCCTAAATGAATTATCAAATTTGAAATTCTGAAAATAAAAAGGAGAGATTAAAAAATTGAAAATAAGAAAACTATTCAATTAACAAATAAACCTGAGTTGGTTTCATAAAAACAACAACAACAACAACAAAATAGACACACCTCTAGGTAATTTAATTAGAAAAACAAAAGAAGAAAATCAAATAGTCTAAAAAATGAAAAGGGAGAACTTTCCACCAATGAGGAGGAAATTAGAGCAATAATTTAGTAGTTATTTTGCCCAACTTTATGCAAATAAATTAGATAAGATAAATGAAATGGAGGAATATTTACAAAAAATAGATCGCCCAGTTTAACAGAAAAGTAAATATATTATTTAAAATACCCCATTTTAGGAAAAAAAAAAGAACAACCTATTAATCAACTCCCTAAGAAAAAATCTTTAGGGCCAGATGGATTTGCATGTGAATTCTAACAAACATTTAGAGAACAATTAATTCTAATACTATATAAACTATTTGAAAAAAATAGGAAAGATTGCATTCTAACAAATTCCTTTTATGACACACATATGATGCTGATAGCTAAACCAGGTTGGGTAAAAACAGAGAAAGAAAACTATAGACCAATTTCTCTAATGAATATTGATGCAAAAATCTGCAATGAAATATTAGCAATAAGATTACAGAAAGTCATCCCGAAGATAATACACTATGACCAAGTAGGATTTATACCAGGAATACAGGTATAAATTAATCCAGGAATACAAATTCAAAATTAGGAAAACTATATCAGCATAATCAAACATATGAATAACCAAACTAACAAAAATCATATCATTATCTCAATAGATGCAGAAAAAGCATTTAATAAAATCCAAC
This sequence comes from Myrmecobius fasciatus, assembly GCA_023553655.1. Taxonomy (NCBI): domain Eukaryota; kingdom Metazoa; phylum Chordata; class Mammalia; order Dasyuromorphia; family Myrmecobiidae; genus Myrmecobius; species Myrmecobius fasciatus. The sequence continues at coordinate 120,526 of JAJPUD010005993.1, read as the reverse complement.
ACCTTTTCCTATTAAAGCACTAGAGAGTATAGGAAATAAATGGACTTTTCCTTAAAATGATCAGTAGCATCTATTGAAAACCATCATCAAACATCATATGTAATAGGGACAAACTAGAACCATTCCCAATAAGATAAGGAGTGAAACAAGACTGTCCATTTATCAGTATTACTATTGAATATTGCATTAGACATACTGGCTTTGGCAATAAGAGAAGAAAAAAAAATAAAGGAATTAGAGTAGGTCATGAGGAAACCAAATTATCACTCTTTGCAGATGATATGATGGTATACTTAGAGAACCCTAGAGATTCAACTAAAAAGTTACTAGAAATAATTCACAACTTTAGCAAAGTTGCAGGATGCAAAATAAATCCACATAAATCATCAGCATTTTTATATATTACCACCAAAGTTCAGCAGCAAAAGATACAAAAAGAAATTCCATTCAAAATAACTGTTGACACATGTGCAAGAATGTTTGTGGCAGTCCTTTTTGTAGTGGCTAGAAACTGGAAGTTGAATGGATGCCCATCAATTGGAGAATGGCTGAATAAATTATGGTATAGAATGTTATGGAATATTATTGTTCTATAAAAAACAACCAGCAGGATTATTTCAGAGAGGCCTGGAGAGACTTGCATGAACTGATGCTGAGTGAAATCAGCAGAATCGGGAGATCATTGTACACGGCAACAAGAAGACTTTATGATGATCAATTCTGATGGACATAGCTCTCTTCAACAATGAAATGCTTCAAAACAGTTCCATCTGGTCAGTGAAGAAGGCCATATACAGCCAGAGAAAGGGATATGAAATGTGGACCACAACATAACATTTTCATGCTCTCTATTGATATTTGCTTGCATTTTGTCTCCTTTCTCAGATTTTTTTTCTTGTAGAGATGATTTTTCTTGCACAGCAAGATGTGTGGAAATATGCATACATATATTCGATTTGTCATTAACATAATTAATATGTAGTAGACTTCCTGCCATCTAGGGGAGGGGTGTGCACTGGGGGGGGGGAATTTGTAACAGAAACCTTTATAAGGATCATTGTTGAACAATTACCCATACATATGTTTTGCAATTAAAAAGCTTTAATAAAAAAATAACTGTTGATTGTATAAAATATTTAAGAATCTATATGCCAAGGGAAAGTCAGGAACTGTGTGAACAAAACTAAATGATCCATCAGTTGGAGAATGGTGAAAAAAAAATATGGTATATGAATGTCATGGAATATTATTGTTCTGTAAGCAATGACCAGCAGGATGATTTCAGAGACACCTGGAGAGACTTGCATGAACTGATGCTAAGCTAAATGAGCAAACCAAGGAGATCATTATATATGGCAACAAGATTATATGATGAGCAGTTCTGATGGACATGGCTGAAACAGAAGGCTGTGCAAGGGTCAGTGTTGAAAAATTACCTATGCATATGTTTTGCAAATAAAAAGCTTTAATTTAAAAAAGAGAGAGAGAGAGAGAAGCAGCAACATGAGCAATGACTTTACCCTTTAAAAACTGTCTTAGCAGAGAAGTCAGACCATATTGAGCATAATATAAATGCCTCATATTTATTAATTAAGTTAAGAAGTTATCTAATCTAAACATTTGAAGTGTTTTCTGAGGGGAATGGATAAAAGAGAACAATTTCTTCAATAACCATGAAGGAAGTTGAGGGAGATACTGTGGAATGTTTAAAGCTTAGTCAGACAGTGAAGGTGTTATACATCAAATCCTGGAAAATTGAAAGTCCTCTTAAATTTTGTACTGATACTGGTCTTTGATGATACAGGAATAGAGTTAGGCTGATGACATCACACAACTCTGACTCACTGAAATCCATTTCATGCACAAGTCATGACATTACCTATGTTGTCATGGGTTCCCTTTGAAAATGAATATAAAATGGGGCAGCTAGGTGACTCAGTGGATAGAGCACCAGCCCTGAAGTCAGGAAGATGTGGCCTCAGACACTTAACACTTCCTAGCTGTGTGACCCTGGGCAAGTCACTTAACTCCAATTGCCTCAGCAAAAAAGAAAAAAAAAGAAAAAGAAAATGAATATAAAATGACAAAAATCACATTGTAAATTACATTTGAAATGTCATTGTTTCACTAATCATTCTTGACATTTTTGGTTTTGACTGTAGAATATGACATGGCATTAGACAAACTGCAATAAATCTTAATATTTAGCATTATGTTCTTTATGTTGTAACTTGAAATAAAGTGAGCATAACATACCATATCAAATTTATGTAAATCTGAGGAATGACTTAAGACATTTATAAAATGATATAACTTATCTTCCTACTTTCCTCCTTTTTCCTTTTCAGGTTGTTTTTATCATTCACAAAATTATTAGAACACTCTGACAAAATATTTTAAGCTATGTGCTGAAACAAATGTGATTACTATAGCAGCTAAAAGAAACAGAATAAAATAAAATTGCCATTGAGTACTTTTTTGAAATCATAAAATTATTATTTTCAAATGATAGTTAATACTTCATATGCAATAACCCCTAGAAACATTTAAGATGCCTTTGTGTACAATGGATTTGATTGAAAATTAATAATTTATGTTGGAAATACATCTGCTTATGGATAAATATGTAGGTATTACATGTATGCATATGTACACATATATTACAAATGTGTATATATATGTACATGTGCACATGTGTCTGTGTATATCTATACATCTAATCAAATATGTGTATTTATATTAATATCTATATACAGATACAATACACATACACATATCTATGTATATACACAGATATATAATTATATACTTATACACCCAGTAATTGTTTAAAGCATATTCATTGAATAAATGTCTTTGACCTACTTTTTAGATTTTTAAATGGTTAATATTTATTACATTAATAAATTAATAAGTGCTATTTTAGTCTTGTTTTTACTTCCACAAATTTTATCTGAATATTGATTGAATTGATGAAAATGCTGGGAAGAAAAATAAGAAGCCTTTTTTACAAATGCCTTAATACATGCTTTTAGAAACTTATAATTTTTTAATTGTCTTTGGAATTATAAAAAAAAGTTAAGTCAAATTTAAGGAGCCTTTTCAAAGAAAAATATAGTCTAGATTTTATTAACTATTTAGGAATAATGGTTTACAAGATTTGGTTAATCAATAAACACTACTATCTAAAGAATAATGACTTTTAGGGGAAACATTAATTGGTTTCATACAAATGCATAAATAGTTTGGTGAAGAAAAGAGCTAAATTGATTTTTTATGCGCTGTGTATAAATACATATATACATAGACATATACATACACATATTTATACACACATATATATTTTAGAACATTAGATTTATCCTGAATTCATTACATTATTGATTTTTATTATATCAATACTATTTTAAAAATAGTTTTTCTTTGAAAAGATTTGAACTTGGAATCAAAAGGATCTGAGTTTTAACAGCTTTCAAATTAATGAGTTTGACTTCCAAGATGGTTTCCAATGTACCATCCAGCTCAAAAACTTTGGTTGTCATTTAAGTTCCCAAGACGGAAAGGTTTAGTTATCATCTCAGTGAAAGACTGGAAAGCTGTCATAAAAGAAATATCCTTTATTATTAAAAAGTTTGACGATTTCTATAACCAGCAAATATTAGCTGCAGAAATTCTTAAAGATAAACTACTATGCTATACAGGGATTTCAAATTTATGTTCATTTGTAGAGTATTCAGAGTGAAAAAAATACAAAACCTCTAACTACAAAATATATACAATAAATTTTTTATGATTATTCATTCAATATCATCCTCTTTATTGGAGCAATGCAAGCAGGTATTTTTAATTTTTTTTTCATTTTTAAATGTAAACAAATTTAATGTCATCATATTTTATTGTCTTGAACAATAGCATTATCATTATTTTATATTTCAAATTTGCAAAAAGTAGGCAATAACTCAGAAAAATTTAAAGACTATCTTTGTGTGCAGGAAATCTAAATTTCTTACACCTATGTGCTTGTCTCTGTGGTTTTCAATACTGTCAGTAATAGGGAATAAGGGCAATTGAAGTAAAACATGCACTTAAGTTATAGATGTTATCCAGATGCATGACTTAGGGTTCAGTGACAAATCCTATATTCTGAGGCATTGAAATTTAGTGAGTGCAAAGTGTAATTGCTATAGTAACTAATTCCAACCCACTCAACTAAGTCTGCTTAATTGTTTCTTTTATTAAGTTCATATGAATAATGATGTTGAGTACAGGATACTTTATTGCTGTTTGTCTTAGGTGTCTAAAATTCCTAGTGATAGCTCTGCTATTATCTACTGCACTGGAACTATGTAAACCATCTGATGCAGATAACTTGACAATTACAGTCAAAGTAACGGGAATAATTCCTTTCAATTATTTTCCTCCTTAGGAAACTACAACAAAAAGTAGTTGATGGTGTTTTTTTGTTTTTGTTGTTGTTGTTTGTTTTGTATTTTGATACAGCCTATATACAAAGAGTACACATTGCTGTGTTTATAAAAGATAATGTATTTATTTTATAAGGAAAGGATTTCCTCTAAACCCTGCCCCTCCACCCCCCAAAATTGGACAATCAAGATTTTGGTTGCATGTAGTACTCTGAAAATCCCACGAATTCTCTGGCTACTTTTGTTTGGTTTGGCATTAAACCCAAGAGTTCAGATGTTATCTAAAACCTGTTTGAACTAAGTTGTAAGAAAAGTTTTGGCTGTGGTTCACACAGATCCTATTCAGCTATGCTTATGGATTTGGTCTGCACCCCATGAGAATTTCTTAAAGTTGTGCCTTTGTCCTAAACATGAGATTCAAAGGGAAGGTCAAGAAACCTCACAGATTCATACAAAGCTTGTGGCTCTGGAAACAACAAAAATAAGCAATAAGGAAAGTATTTTTAAATTACAGGAAGTATAAATAAGAATTGTATATATAACCTGGTAGAAAAAAAAAATCCAGTTTTAAAGAGGTACAATGGCATTTTAAAATTACATTTAAATATAAAATGTCTTGATGTTCACGTAAAAATGCACATTAAAGTTTTTACCTTTAATTAAATTGGTTACTAATAAATAAAATTTTATACTACATTTGCTCAAGATATTTGAGCATAATAGCATGATTCTACAGGGAATTATTGATATTTTTGGTAATTTTGAATTAAGAAATACATAATATTAAAAAAAAATCTCAAGAGATTAAGTAATAATATATGACTTTTCCAAATAGTAAAAATTTGTCCTCGTGAAATTTTATGATAGGGACTCTCTAATATGTCTTAGAACCTTTAGTTTTGAACTTTGTTCAATGTGTCCTATAATGTAATTTGTTGGAAAAATTATATGATTTGACCACCAGTTGTGCTAGGGACATACATGTGTTTGTGAATGTATATACTTATGTATATATGTCTTTGTATGCACACATTCATACACATCTACACACACATTGAGATATATATATATAAGAGAGAGAGAGAGAGAGACAGGTATGTATATATACATATGCATATGAGTATGCATGATATACATATGTACATCTATACATAACTATGTGCATGTGCATGTATCTTCCTTTTCTTTGCTCTTCAATACTAGAATGTTTTTTCCTTCCTTACTTCCCTTCTACCCTTCCTTTAAAAAAAAACAAAACAAAAAACCCCCCAAAAAACAACTTTCATTCTTATCTCTCTTCTATCCTTCTTTCCAATCTACCTATCTTTCCTTCTTTCTGGACTAGACCTATAATTTCACTGTCAATGAGAACTCCCATTGAGGAAATTCCCTCTAATTATGTACATCTGTTTAACTTCTTCCACTTATAGTCATGGGGATTTTCCTGAGAGTAATGGGAGCTTAAGTGACTTGTCCAGGATAACATAATCAGTATGTCTCATAGGTGGAAATTTAAAAGCTCTAGACAATAGCAAAATCATAGCCAGATATTTCAGAAGCCTGAGACAAATAACAATAAAATGACAAATAATATAAGAATCAGTTAATACTAACTCAGTTGAGTAGAAGAGAGGTTAGTTACTGTAGTAACTATACTTTGTACCCTCTAAACCTCAATGCTTTGGAGAAAAGCCCTGTTTACTGCCCAGGCAGATAGCAATATTTATGATTTGGGCACATATTTATCTTTAGTTACCTTTGTTAATCAATGGAATTTTTTTTTTCATACAGGGAAAATTCTTGCCCTTATTAATTTCTTTCTGCCTTAAGAAAAAAAAAAAGAAAAAAAAGTTTGGCTTCACTTACCTTTTAGTAAAGATTATTTACATGCCAATTAGAAATGCAGTAAAAAACAACCTTTATATGATGTCACAAATGACTAAAGGGTGACACTGTTGGGCTCCAGAATACCTGCAAAATAGAAGAATAAGAACAGAAAAATAAGCAAAGAGAAGGGAAGGGAAGGGAGAGGAAGGGGGGAGGGGGAAAAAAAGGAAAAGGAAAAGAAAGGGAAGGAGAGGGGAAGGGATAAGTGAAAGGGAATGGGAAGGGGAAAGATAAAAAAGATGAAATAAATCTATTTTCATTAATGCTTATAATAAGGTTGTGTTTGCATGGGTGTTCTGCATAGATCCTTTGTCACTTTAATTTTATCTACAACTGGGACAACTCTAGACAAACTAAAGCACTTCATTTTGCTACCCCAATATTTTTGTTTTCCTATTTGTCTGTTCAAACATAATTTTCTTTTTCTTTTTGCAATAGGACAGATTTTTATCACATGTATAGACTCCCAAAATACTTGCCCCTGGTCAATTTGTTTTTCCTTCCACAGAGAGGAAGCTAGTTAGAGGTGGGTGGATAATAAATGAGAGAATACTAGATTAGTATTGTGCACTTTTATGTTGTAAGGATGTTGCATAGTTACTATTATGCTTTCTATGATTACTATGATTACTTTGCTTTCTCATCTTGCAGATTTAGCTATAGTTGCCCTATATTTGTTACAATGTTTGTGAGAACTGAAAAAAAAATCTAATTCATCTTGTACATAATCTGACTTTTTTTGTTTCCTCTACAAGAACATTGCCTCTTGTATCAGACTTGTATTGAAATATTATCTCTGATACTACTTGTGTGACCTTGTGCAAATTACTAAAATTCCTTATGCCTCAATATTCACATCCATAAAATGAGGAGATTTGAACAGTGATCATGCAAGTCTACAGTTTATTTTAAAAAGTATGTTTCCATAATTTTTAGTGGTAATTTGTGATGAATGAATTTTTATTTAAGTCCTGATAAACTAAAAAAAAATTGAAACTTTTCGTGGTGAATTTGAGGACTTTTCAAAAGACTATAACAAAACAGGTTTTGTCCAAGATTTCATTAAAACTATGTGCAATTGGAGGGAACAAAAAACAAGTAAGTAATGTTATATATGTGTGGAATAATTGAAGGGCAATTCAAATTATCCATTGGTATGAATAAAAGTGTTTTTATTTAGAACTTTCTAAGCAAAGAATTGGGAGCTGAATGTACTAATGCAAAAAGACATACGGTTTACATTTCCATATGTACATAAACGTGTGTCTGAGATTGTCACTAGTATTTGGGTAATTTGAAATAAAAATGGAAGTAGAGCTGAGTATGATGTGATTCTAAAATGCAAAACCATGTGGGTATTAAACAAATACATTGTCCTTATAGAGTCCTGAAATTAGTCTTTGCTGTTTACCTTATATTTCTCTTGATCTTGTATATCATTTTTTAAAAATTAAGTCCAAGTCTTTTCACAACAAAATTTTGAAAGTTAATATTTCTTTAAATATCCATTTTCTTCTTTATTCACGATTTTGGTTTGCTGGATATATTTTTGCCACAAACCCAGTTCTTTTGCTTTTTAATATATAATGTTTCAACACGTATGATCTTGTAATGTAGCTACTGATAGCTCTTGTGGGATTCTAAATGTGACCCTGCCATATTTGAATTTCTTTTTTTCTTTTTACTTATATTTTTTTTCTTGATCTATGGATTTCAAACTTTAACTAAGACATTATTGCAGTTTTCCTCAAAAGATCTCTTTCAGGTAGTAATCCGTAGATTTTTTTTCTTTTTGTTTTCTTTCTTTCATTTTTGCTGAGGCAATTAAGGTTAAGTGACTTGCCCAAAGTCACACAGATTTTTTTTCTTTTTCTGCTTTCTCCTTTTATTGTAACACTTCAAGATAATTTTTTGATTATTTCTTATTTTTATTATATCAAGATTCTTTTTTATCATAGCTTTCAGATCATCCAATTATTCTTATGTTTCCTCTTCTTAATTTGTTCTCCAGATCATTTGTTTTTCTTTGATATATATCATTTTTTCTTCTCTTTTTTCATTCTTTATATTTCATTTTTATTATTTCCTGGTCTCTTATGATTTCATTGACTTCCCTTTTCATAGTTCTAGTTTTCAAGGAATTATTTTCTTTCTTAAGATTCTGGATTTTCTTTTCTAGTTAGTTAACTTTCTTTTTATTATCATTTTTTTTTTGAATTGCTCTTTAAAAATTTTTTCCCAACCTCTCTCATTTGATTTTTAAAGTTTTTTTAAGTTCATCTTTGAATTTTGTAGGGACTTTTGACATAAACTTTCTATGATTGGGTTCTTTCTCTTTTGCCTGCTCATTTTCTTAAAATTATAGCAGCTTGACAGTGTAATCACCTTTATTCCTGGAGTTTGGGGTTGGTGCCTCTGGCCTCAGATGATCCTTCACTTCTCTCCCCTCCCTGCTAGATTTGAAACCATGAATTTTCTTGTAAGTGCTAACAGCAAGCAGCATTCCTCCCACCCTTGCTATTATTCTCATTGGGTGCATGCTGGTTTCTTCTTGCCCAAGGCTGTGTTCTTGACAGCACAGTTCCTTCTGTCATTCCTTATCAGGATAGGCTGTCTCAATCTTCCTCAACTCAGTCTCCAGACTCCCCACATTTTCTGGGAGGTAAAGATTTCTTTGACTGGGGCAGAGGCTACTTTCCAATTCAAATAGCCCCAGGGCCCAGGGCTCACTATTTGTTGTTCTAATGGAATTAACCTAGGGGTGTTTACCCTTCTATTTTGCCACACTGTTCTATTTTATTTTACTGATCTATGTGTGCCCTCTGGTACTATTTTATCTTGTTTGTGGGACAGATCCAAAGAGCATGGAATTTTTTAACCTACTCTGTCATCTTCCCAGATTTCTCTCTGAATTACAAAGTTCTTAAGAGAGACCTTAAGAGTGCCCTTCTTTTTCTGACTACCACATTAGCATTTGTGTTTTGGGAGTTCCCCATGAAAAAGTCTTTTTGGCAAGCATACACTTGGCATTCAAAAAATGTGGTTAGCTCACTGAAGTTTCACTTTTTAGTTTGAATGCATGGCAGTTTAGTTCAAGAAAGGACCACAGTGACTGACATCATAACCTAACAGGTAATTTTCATTTGTTTCTAAAACAATTCAAATAAAATTTCACACACACACACACTATATATACATACATATATATGGAATTTCTGGTGAGGGTAAGGAGGGGGAGAAACACATTTTCTCAACTTTTTTTTTTTTTTCTGAGACCTAACTTGATTAATATAATAACACCAAATTCATTTTCAAATTTTGATTTTTTTCCATCTATATTTTTACAATTTCTGTGTATGTTATTCTAGTTCTGTTTACTTAATGCTGAATTTATTTTTAAGAACTTAGTACACTTCATATTTATTATTTACCACAATATAGTTACATCATATTGTTTACCTATTTCCTAATCAATTAGGATCTAATTTGTTTCTAGCCCTTTGGTAACATAAGCACACACAGACATGCTGTGATGAACATTTTAGTGTAATTAAGTTCAATTCAAAAAAAAATTAGACAGACCATTATGTAGCTCCAGGCACTGAGCTAAGTCCTGTGAATACAAAAAGAAACAAAAGGTAATCCCTGGCCTAAAGGAGTTTACAATCTAAGGGGGAAAACAACATGCATACAAATGTTTACACTGAAATGTATCTAAAAGATAAATAGATAATACTAAAAAGTGGGGAAACATTAAAATTAGAAAAGGGTTATTGAAAGTTTCCTGTAGTAGGTGAAATTTTATTGGAAACTTAAAGAAATCCAGGGAGGTCAATGTGAAGGACAGAGTGTTTCCAAGAATGGAGAAAAGTCAGAAAAAATTCTTGGAGCTGAGAGATGTAGTGTTTTGTTCATTAAATAGCCAAGATTCCAGTGTCATTAGATTGAAGAGTACCTATTGAGGAGTAAAATGTTTAAAAACTGAAAAAGCTGTAAGGGGGCTAATAATAAAGAGATTTGAAGGTCCAATAGAAAATTTTATGTTTTTTATTTGAAGCAATAGAAAATCACTGGGATTTATTGAATAGGGAGACTGGTGTTATGATTAAATCTATGTTTTAGGTATATCACTTTGGTGGCTGAATGGAGGATAACTTGGAGTAGGAAAAATTTTAAATTAAGCAGACCCATCAGCAACATATTATAGTAATTAAGATGAAAGGTGACTGTATTAAAGAAATATTACAAAGGTAAAATAAAGATGAATTTTATTTTTGGACATATTGAGTTTAACCTGTCTAGTGGACATGCAATCTAAGATATCTGAAAGGTAATTGCAATGAGAGAGTAGGTTGTCAAAGAGACTCAATATGAAAAGATAGATTTGAGAACCATCAATATAAAACTAAAAATTAAATTCTTGGGATCTCAAGAGATCACCAAGGAAAGTAATATAAAGGGAAAAGAGAAGACCATCCAGGAGCAAACCCTGAAGGCCACCTAAAATTAGAAGATGTGGTTGGGCTAATGATCCAGCAAAGAAGACTAAGGAGTGGTTAACTATGTAGAGGAACACTAAGAGAGTGTGGTATTTTGAAAACTTGGAGGAGCAATATGAAGGAGGAGAGATTAATATTACCAAAGACTGCAGAGATATAAAGGAGAATGAGGAGCAACTAATAGATGGTAACTTTGGAAACAATAATTTCAGTAGATGATAGTTAGAAGATAGATTGTAAAAAGGTTAAGAAGAGAGTTATAAAGAATGTGGAAGCACCTACTGTGTAGATTATCTTTTTTATTACTGTGTAGATTATCTAGTTTTTTGTAAACTATCTTTACAAGAAGTTTAGCTACAAAGAGCAGAAAGAAAATTGGATGATAGTGGGGTTTGAAGCATCAAATGAGAGGTGTGTGTGTACAAGTGTATGTGTCCGTGTTATTTTTTTTTGCATGGGGAGACGCAAGTGTGAGCAACTTATAAAACTGTATTTCTATCTAAATTCAAAGACTTAGAGAAAAGTCATATCAGTTGACCTGAGTAAGTTGTACAAAAGAAGATATTGAGCCACTGAACTGATAAACTCATAAAAATCACCTCAAACAAGAAGTGGGTGAAAGAGAATTGCAAGCACTGAGTTAATTAGTACTACCTTCTAGCAAAGGAGGAGTTTTCTGCTATTTTGTACATGGGTTATATGATGTAGAAATGTTGTGCCTGTCTCAGTTTCCCTCAGTTACTGTCTCAGCTTCCCTCAGTTGCAGTATCAGTCTCCCTTAATTGCTGTTTCAGTCTCCCTTAATTGCTCTGTCCCAGAATAGCAATCCCCACTTCCTGACCTTCAGAAACAAGTGGCCAGCCTCAACCTCCCCTTATCTCTCTATGACCCAGACAAGCAGCCTGCTTTGGCAAGTCTCCTTACTCCCTAACCTGTCAGAACTGAATTTATGGTTCCTTGGACACCAGATGTGCTCAGCTGTTCCCATGAGTTCTTTGTCTCCCTGAGCTATAGGACCCTATATAATGTTTGAAGTTCCTTGATGGAGCTGCTGTGTACTTTGTATTCAGTCGGCTAACATGGCTGTGGCTGTGTTGGTCTCTGGGGTGGACTGCATGCTTTGAGACAAGAGTCCCGCCAGTCCTGATCCATAGCTATGGATTCTGAATTCTCAATTAACATCAATAAAGCATTACCTAATTTTCATGTGTGATACTGCCTCAGTTTCTCCCTGAGCATTACAGAAGGGGAAACATAGAGAGGAATATGCAATGGAAAGACCAGGAAGTCTATTAACTTCATCATCCCCAGCCAATGCAATGACAAGGGAAGGCTCTTATGATTCAGGATAGGAAATAAAAGGGTTCATTCTGGTGTCTATAAACAGGGATTTACCCAGGGATTGCCCTTAGTTGGATTGCCCATTTTCTGTAAGAATCGAAATTAAAACAACTTATTTTATACACAATTTTTATTATTATTAAGCCAACTTCATTATGCAAAACAAAAGTGAAAGCAGAGAAAGAGATAAAAGACATCTGAGTAATAGAAGATGAAGCAAAGGAGAGAAGAGGCAGTTCATATTGAATGTTCTCAACTTTTTTTATTTAATATAAAATAGGAGCAAGGCTCTCTGTGAAGTAGGAGAAAGGGTAATCATGTGAGATTTGAGAAGTAATGAAAACATTTGAAAGTCATTGTGGAGAGTAGGATAGTGAGTTGTAGAATTGTCTGGCAGAAGTGAGAGCTCATTTGACTTTATGTAATAAGTTTTTAATGTCATTTAGAATAATTTCACAATTTTCTCCTTTTTTATTCAATAGCACATATATAGTTCAATATTTATTATGATTGCAATGGATAGTGGAAGTGAACCAAGACTGAGAGTGGTCTGAGCATAATCAGAAATGTGATTAAAGAAGCTAGGAATTCAAGAAAGGATGACATTATAGAATTGAATTGTTCCACCAAGTACTCTAGAAAAATGAGGAGAAGAGAACTGCTAGTGTAGGAGAGAAGAAACAATTTATTAGTATAGAATAAACATTATTCAATAATAATCACTTAATAGTGATACAGCTAAAATTTTTATATTCAATAATTTACAATCTGATAACTTTTGTAACAGAAAGAAATATCTGAGTAATGAAAAAAAAAATCGTTCTTCTCCATGAAATGAAATAAAGCTATTTTTTTTAAACATAACATCATTAAATACACTATAAATAAAGACAATGAGAAATGGGGGGAAAGCTATGGGGAAAAGATATAGGCAAGATTATAAAAGGAATTATTGGCCAAATCCCTGCAGTGTAAAATGTATTTGTCTCTCTTAGTCAATTATTAAACAGGCACCTGGAAATTCAATCCCCATTTCCCCACCACCCTCTCCCTCCAGGGTACACTCTGGGTGGTACTTGCCTTTCTTGACTGCTTAAGTATTTGACACAAAGATTTGTGAAAGTAGTTTGACATAACCCAAAATGAACCACCATCAACAGATTTCCTGAAGGGATAATTAAAAGGAAATGATTTGTTCTTCTAGTCTTTAAGTAGAGTTTGCAAAAGGTCTTAGAAGTAAGCTGAATAAAAGCAAAATTGCAGAAATCCTTTGTTAAAAATAATGTAAATAATTTTCATTGAATATATTAGAATTGTGTGTGTATATACAAAATAAATCCCTTAACTTCTTTTAACCATAATTCTCTATTTTACAAATGAGGGGGCTGAACTGGATAATATATCATGTTTTCCTTCCCTAATTTTAAAATCATATGATGATTTCTAAATGCCATGGATTAATTTGCCCAAATCTCATCAGGAAGTTAGAAATGGCACAAAATGAAATTTCAAAATCTATCAACTTTTTATTTCTTCATTTGCTCCCTAAACTCCACATGGGGTTAATAATTTTTTTTCCACTTTATTAAAGCTTTTTACTTGCAAAACATATGTATAGGTAATTTTTCAACATTGACCCTTGCAAAGCTTTCTGTTACAAATTTTCCCCCCTAGCCCCACCCCTCCCCCAGATGGCAGGAAGTCTAATACATGTTAATTATGTTAAAATACTTGACTAATCAAATATGTGTCCACATATTTTTACAGTTATCTTGCTGTACAAGAAAAATCGGATCTACAAGAAAAAAAAAAATCTGAGAAAGGAAACATAATGCAAGCAAACATCGATAGAGAGCGTGAAAATGTTATGTTGTCCACATTCATATCACTCTCTCTGGGTGTATATGGCTTTCTTCATCACTGAACAATTAGAACTGGTTTGAAACATCTCATTGTTGAAGAGAGCTATGTTCATTCGAATTGATCATCATATAGTCTTGTTGTTGCCATGTACAATGATCTCCTGGTTCTGCTGATTTCACCCAGCATCAGTTCATGCAAGTCTCTCCAGGCTTCTCTGAAATCTTTCTGCTGGTTGTTTCTTACAGAACAATAATATTCCATGACATTCATATACCATGATTTATTCAGCCATTCTCCAATTGATGGGCATCCATTCAGTTTCCAGTTTCTAACTATTACAAACAATTCATAGTTCCACCAACAATGTGTCCCAATTTTCCCACATCCCCTCCAACATTTGTCATTATCTTTTCCTGTCATCTTAGCCAATCTGACAGGTGTGTAGTGGTATTTCAGAGTTGTCTTAATTTGCATTTCTCTGATCAATAGTGATTTGGAGCACCTTTTCTTATGACTAGATATAGTTATAATTTCATCATGTGAAAATTATCTTTAATATCCTTTGATCATTTATTGATTGGAGAGTGGCTTGAATTCTTATAAATATGAGATAATTCTCTATGTATTTTAGAAATAAGGCCTTTATCAGAACCCTTAAATGTAAAGATGATTTCCCAATTTAATAATCATTTATGAATATACTTCAAACATAGCTCTGATAAGCTGTCCTCAACATAATCCAATAATAAATGTTACAAAATAAGTCTATTTGAAAGCCTGCCCTCCTTTCAATAATAACTAGAATCACCACATAGAATGAAATAGGAAGAAAGTAGATAATGATTTTCAGTGTTCTTTATGGTCTACCTCAAGGTTGTTTTCTAAACTTTTTGCTACATTGGCATAAGTTTTAACAACTCAGTATTCTATCTATACTATGGTAAAGCATTAGGATGATGCTGTGGGGGAAATAATTATGTATATAGGACTAAAACACAACAAAGACAAATTTATGGATGAGCATCTAATGCTCAGTTGCACAATGCAGTTTTCCTTCTATTGACATTTCTCTTCCCTTCTGAACATTAGCTTTGAGTAAAGAAGGATGAGGGGAGAGGAAAAATGGTAATTCCAATGAATCAGAGTTACATATGAACAATATGAAAACAGTTTTCAAATTTAACATCATATTGCATTTTGGACCAGCTGCCATAATATGATTAGTTTAACTGGGGAAAATAAGATACATGTGTCATCTGTTATCATGCACAAAATTCTTACTAGCTATCCCCAACAACAGCATGAGTAACAAGTTCATCTGGTCTCTCAATGAATTTTATGTCCTTAATAGCTATAAGATATGCAATGGAGTCACTTGATAAAAAAAAAAAAGTCCAACATATATTACATGAAAGTGCATACAACATTTGTATTTCTAAGCATATGAGATTGCCTTCTTTTAGTCTATAAATTCTGTTTTTTTAATACTCCAGAGAGAAACTGTAGAAGCTATATCATTGTTCTGGAAGCAGGAACTGGCTTTTGATGAAAGGCTTCCTTTTGTTCTCCACAGTACATCTCTGGCTTTCATAGTTGATTACTGTAATATTTATATAATATAGCAGTGACATACAATTGAGAACTCTAAGAAAGTTAATTCTTTTAAAAAAAGTTGTCTAACAGTGAGTATTTTAACGAACTGGAATATAGCTTACTGCTTCATCTAAAAAAAAGTGCCAGGTTGGTCAAGATACTCTGGTGAGTTTTTCAAAAAAAAAAAAAAAATCATTTTTTCTCTTCTTTTTTTGGAAATCAATCCAAAAACCTTCATCATTACACAATAAAGCTGATATAAAAAGTTCCCTACTAAAAGATCTGTTAACTGAGACATCAGATTGATAATCTTGCTGTCATGAATGTGAATTGAATTTCACTCTTCATTTTGGGGAGATTACTAATTTACTTTATATAGGATTTGGTAGATTTAAGTGGGAGAGTCACATTTAAAGGTGCTATATATTTCTTAATATGCCAATTTATTTGTTAGGTGACCTCTTCTGCAAAATTCTGAAGCTGATTTGGAAAGAAGCTGTCATAAAAATTATTAAATACTGAATTTGTTGCTGTTCAATGGTTTTAGTCATGTCAGACTCTTCATGATAATATTTGTAGTTTTCTTGGCAAAGATACAAGTATTCTTTATCATTGCCTTCTCCAGCTCATTTTATAGATGAGGAAATTGAGGCAAACAGGGTTAAGTGACTTGCTCAGGTTCACTCAACTAATGAGTATTTGAGATCCTATTTCTATCAATTGTTTCTTCTCTTTAACTGCTCTGTCCAAAATTACTAATGATTTCTTAATTGCCAAAATGAATTAGCCTTTTCTTAATCTTGATTCTTCTTGACCTCTCTTCAGCTGCTTGATTTCTTCTCTTTTTCCCTCTACACCACTTCATTTCATTTTGGAAATTCAATTACCATCTTTATTTACGCTTATGATTCTCAAATCTACCTTTCCTGCCTCAATCTCTCTACTGACCTAAAATCTTGCATTTCCAACTGACTCTCCAACTGAATTTCAGCTTAATGCAATATTTCAAAATAGAATTTATTATGTTTCCCCTTAAACTCCAAGCTTCCTACTGATTTTGAAGGCAAGACCATCTTCCCAATTTCACAGTTCTGCAACCTGAGTCACCCTAAATTTCTCAATACTTGTCTTACCCCATACATAATCTATTTTCAGCTTGTGATGATTTCACCTTTAAATATCTCTCAAATATATACCCTTCTCTCCTCTGACATTTTCACCACTCTGGGGCAGTTCCTCATCAGCTAACATCTTATTTACTTCAATAAAATGCTGGTTGTTTTGCCTGTTACACATCTCTTCTCTCCCTAGTTCAATGCATTCTCCAGTCTTCCACTAAAATGATTTTCCTAAAATTCAATTCTTATCAGGCCACACCCATCTTCCCTTCCTTTCTCCCAATAAATTCCATTGGCTTCCTATTGCCTTTAGGAGCAAATAAAAAGGTCCCTCTTTGACACTCAAAGCATTTTATAACCTAGCTCTTTTCTACTTTCATGTCATTGCACACTCACTCCCTCAGATTATTCTACCAAGTACTCTTCTATCCAGTTACACCAGTTTTTTGTCTGTTCCCTAAAGAAGACATTTTATTCTAGCTCCCATCATTCTCTTTGGCTGTCTCTCATTCCTGGAATGTTTTCTGTTCTTCATTCCAACTACTGACCTCCCTTGCCAAAATGATTCATTTTAAAAGAGGCCTTTGCCAATCCCTACCTAGTAAATCCACGGCCTTTTTTTTATTTCCTATTTTTTTTGATATTTATACTGTATAGAACTTGCTATATGTGTGTGTTTGTATGTATACATGTATACACATACACACATATATATACACATACATACACTCATGCAGACACACACAGACACAGAGAGAGAAAGAGAGAGAGAGAGAGAGAGAGAGAGAGAACTTGTTTTTTTTTGTCTTTTTTTGTATTCTTGGCACTTTGTACAGTGCCTAACACAGGCTTAATTAAATACACATAGGCATATATATAGAGAGTCACCTACACATCCATTAATAATATTTACAATAATTGTTTTACTTATGCTAAAAGAGGCAAAAGTGTCAAATTGACACTTCTTATTTTTATTTTTAATATTTTAAATATCTTCCTTATGATTACTCAAAAATTTTCACTGTCTTAACTATTGATGGAGGGAATAGTAGTTTAGGAAAGATCAGGACAGACTTTGTGTAGGTATTTTTAAATGGGGGATAAAGTGTGTTTCTTTATTATTATTATTATTATTAAAGCTTTTTATTTTCAAAGCATATGCATGGATAATTTTTCAACATTGATCCTTGCATAGCTTTGTGTTCCAAATTTTTCCCTCCTTCCCCCCACCCCCTCTCCTATATGGGAAGTAATCCAATATATGTTATATGTGTTAAAATATATGTTAAATCCAATAAATGTAAACATATTTATACAATTATCTTACTGCACAAGAAAGATCAAAAGGGGAAAATGAATAAAAAAACAAAATGTAAACAAACAACAACAAAAAGAGTGAAAATATTATGTTATGATCCACACTCAATTCCCACAGTCCTCTCTCTGGGTGTAGATGACTCTCTTCATCATGAGGTCATTGAAATGGACCCAAATTATCTCATTGTTGGTAAGAGTCACATCAGTCTGATTTGATCATGATATAATGTTGCTGTTGCTGTGTACAATGATCTCATGGCCCTGCTCATTTCTCTCAGCATCAATTTATGTAAGTCTCTCCAGCCTCGCTGAAATCATCCTGTTGATTGTTTCTTACACAACAATAATATTCCATAACAATCATATACCATAACTTATTCAGGCATTCTCCAACTGATGGGCATCCATTAAATTTGCAGTTTTTTGCCACTGTATGGGTATTTTTAATTTATATTAAGGGAACTAAGGTTCCCTTAACTCTAAGCAGAGTTAAACAGGTTTATTTCATCATGGAACATAGACTCTCCAGTTTCTTCTTCCCTTGTTCCTTCCTCTTGCCATCCAAAAAAAGTTAGTAATTGATTTTAAAATGTAAACTTCCCTACATCCATTTATAACTTGGACCTAGTATCTTCTTTCTCCTTTCCTTCACCTATTTAATTTCTCAAAAAAGTTTTTTAGTCTCTGTTCAAGAGTCTTCAGCCATTGGCTCTCCTTACTTTGCTAAAATTAGCTTCTCAAAGGCTACCAGTGGACAAAAAAAAAAAAAAAAAAAAGAAAGAAAGAAAGAACAGGATATGAATATGTCACAAAACCTTGAAGAAGAAAGGAAATGATGAAGCACATGAGTAGTAGTTATTTTGCTTCATAGTTTAAGATTTTGTGATAATTCCTGTAATCTTTACTCTTAGGTAATTAGCATGATAGAGAGAAGGCTTGACTTGGAATCTGCAAGATGTGTTTTAATCCTGCCTCATACACTTAGCCATATGACCTGGATCAAGTATCTTCACCTCTTTCAGTTTTGTTTCTGTGTTTTTTTTCCTAAAACAAGAATAATAATAGCTTCTGCCTCTCAGATTTATTGTGAGGATCAAATGAAATAGAGGCAAAAACTGCAAACAGAGGGAAAATGCTAATAATGAAAGTTAATAAAATTCCTTGAGAAATTATCTTCCTTATGAGAACTGAATCCCAGTTTGTTATTATTAACATTGTATGAAAATGCTAACTTTCTTAACTGCTATTGAGGTAAAGTTAATAATCATTGTAAATTACATTATATGTTTTAGTCTTTGGTATCCAGCCTGGAGGTAATTATTTGGTGCAAAGGATAGAGCCTAGGACTTGGAAATCAAGATTTATCTTCTTGGATTCAAATGTGGCCTCAGAGACTTATTCATTGTGTTACCCTGGGCAAATCACTTATTTCTATTTGCTTCATCTGCTTATCTGTTAAAAAATAAATTGAAAAAGGTAATGACAACAAATTCCAATATCTTTGCCAAGAAAATTCCACATTATGTCAGAGTTGGACATAACTGAACAAGAAAAAGTTACAGTTGAATGATATGCATAGATAGATAGACACTGATGTATATACACATATACATATGTATATTTATCCATATGTATCTATGCATGTATGCATATAGATGAGTGTTTATTTCCCAATAAAATGTGACCTCTTTCATGAAAGAACTTTCTTTTTCCCCTTCCTTTATTCATTCCTTCATTCTTTCCTTTCTTTCTTTCTTCTTTCCTTTCTCTCTCTCTTACTACTTCTTCCCACCTCCGATCCTTCCCTCCCTTCCTTCTTTTCTTCCTTCTTTCCCTCTTTCTTTTCTTTTGTTTTTTGTCTTTCTTTTTCTTCCTTCCTTCTTTCCTTTCTTTCATTGTTTGTTTGTTTCTTTTTTCCTTCCTCCCTCTTCTTTCTCTTCTTCTTCTTGTTCTTCCTCTTCTTTCTCTTCTTGTTCTTGTTCTTATTCTCCTTTTTCTTCTTCTTCTTTCTCCTTTATATCTTGGATAGTTCCTGGCATACTTCAGAAATCAACAAACTTAGTTCCTGGCAACTTAATAACTTTCTTTTTATTGATGGATAAATAATATATGGAGTGAAGTAAAGAAAAATGAAGCAGGTGATAAAATCAAAAATTTATGTGAAGGATTTTCTCTGGGAATACAACAGAGAATTTTCTTTTAATAGATAAGGGAAGAAGTTTGAGTAAAGATGCAAAGCAAATTTGATATGGGAAATAACAAAAGAGAATAAGTGCTTTTATATAAAATTCATCTCTCTTCAACAATGTAGGAAGTAGGATGATTTGTTGAAACTGAGGACATTGTTGAAGTCTCCAGAATAAAAAAAATGCATGTTTAATAGGCATAAAACAGAGAATCTAATAAAACTGAATATATTTATTGCCAGAAAGTATTATAGATTTACATTGACAAGTCCTGATGAATTGGCTTGTCATTATAATAATAAAAGGACGCTTGAATGAGGAAGCATAGCCATGCCATAGAAATCATCTATAAAATAGAATACCATATTAGAAAGCAAGTTAAGAGCATCAAGCAGAAGAGAGACAGAGATTCCAATATACTATGAATAAAGCAAAAGCATTCTGGCTAAGCCTTTGGGATGAATCCCTTAATTGGGGAAAAAATACTTTCTCCTGGTCTTGTCTATTCTCCTCTTCTTTCTGTATCCAGTCAACACTGACTAGAAAAGGAAGCTATGAACTTCAGAAGTCTATTGGACTTTCAATTTCCCCATCAGCATCTTAATTAGATCCCTGTAGCAAAGACCATATCTAAATCACAAGCAAATAACAGATAAAATAAGGTATTACCACTCTAAAAATCACTTATAAAAGAGTTAACACATGCCTACAGAGAACTTTTTAAGCACCCCTAAGTAGATGAGAATGTAACTTCCAAGAACCATGTTCATACCTATATGTCACATGGGATCTGAAACTATATATCATTCCATTTTTTGTGTACTTTTGTATAGACTTTGGTGAAAGTTTTGTGCCATTTGTAAGAGTATCCACATAGCAAATATTTTTTTTTCTGAAAACTATTTAATTATGGTTGAAGAGATATTTTTCAACTTATAACCACCCAGAAGTAAGCCACTAATGTCTTATAAGTTCATATAAGTTTTTGAGGTATTTTTATATTATTAGGAAAAAAAATACTTAGACTTACCACTGGGAGCCTGATGGGATGGAATGTAGTACTCTTCCATTGGTTAATCAGGTATGAAATGTAATTGAAAGTTAAGAATTTCAAGAGTCTGCATTCTCCACAAGTTTGATAAAAGAAAATACTTTCTAAAAATTATTGTTGTTGATTGGTTGGGGCAGAGCCAAGATGGTGGAGTGCAGACACGACTCTCTGTAACCTCCTCTGACCTTCTCTCAAACCAACAGTAGATTGAGCTTTTAAACTGATTTTGGAGGCAAAGCACCCCCACATATTTGGAGTACAACACATTCCCAGAAGAAGTTACCTTGGAAGAGCTTAAGGACAGGTCTGTTTCAGTTGGGCAAGGGAACAGTTTGCCCAGCTCAGATAGCAGTTCCAAGAGACAGGGCAGGAAGTTGGGCAAGGGCTCAGAAAACAGCAGAGAAAACAGCAGTTTCTAGGCACCTGGGAAGTTTTTGTGAGCCTCTTAGGCCACTGTGCCCTGGTTGAGAGCAAGTGCTTTGGCATATTTGCTATTTGTAAAAGGTAGATTGTAAACCACCGAAAATCCCAGATCTGGCCCCAGTAGCCCAGCACCAGAATTCAATCAGAACTGCCCAAGGGAAAATCAAATCAGCTGTCATCCTCTGCTTTAAACAGACCTCAAGCTTTAAAAAAATGAATAAAAAAGAACTTCCATCATAGACAGCTTTTATGGAGAGAAAGAAGGCCAGACCTCAGATCCTGAGGTTCTTAAAGATAAAGCAACTGCAGAGGAAGCCACAAAGGCAGACATGAGCTGGTCCCCATTTCACAAGGCTATCTGGAAAGAATGCATAAAGAATCTCAAACAAAAGTTAGAAGAAAAATGGGGAAATGAAGTGAGATCATTGCAAGAAGGATACAATATCCTACAAAAGAGATATGAAAAAGACACCAATTCACTGAAAAAACAAAATTGGTGAAATGCAAAAAGACTGCAATGAAAAAAAAATCAATTGGCCAATTAGAAAAAGAGCTAAATAGGTAACTGAAGAAAATAATACATTAAAAATTAGAATTGAACAAATGAAAGTGAACAAATCAATAAGATTTTAAGAATCAGGCAAACAAAAACATAAAAATGAAAAAAATAGAAGAAAATATGAAATATCTCCTAGGAAAAACAAATGATCTGGAAAATAGATCTAGGGGATATAATCTAAGGAAAAATTGGACTTCCTGAGAGCCATGATTCAAAAAAGAACTTAGACATGATTTCCAAGAAATCATAAAAGAAAACTGCCCTGTTTAGAATCAGAGGGTAAAATAGCCATCAAAAGAATTCACCGATCACCTCCTGAAAGAGACGCCAAAATTAAATCTCCAAGGAATACTGTAGCTAAATTTCAGGACTATTGCACCAAGGAAAAGATATTGCAAGCAGCTAGAAACAATACCGAGGAGCCATAATTAGAATCACACAGGATCTGTCAGCTTCCATCTTAAAGGATCGAAGGGCCTGGAATCAGATATTCTGGAAGGCCAAGGGACTTGGATCACAGCCAAGAACAAGCTATCCAGCTAGAATGAGCATTATCTTCCAGGGAAGAAGATGGACATTCAATGATATAGGTGTATTTCACCTATTTCTAATGAAAAGACTAGATCTGAACAAAAAATCTGAGCTCCAAACACAGAACTCAAGAGAAGCATAAAAAGGTAAAAAAAGGAAAGAACTCTTGAGATCTATATTTCTATTATGGGTATTTTTAGAGAATGTGGGTATAATTTTGTGTTACTTCGTTAATACAAAAAAGAAACTAGGAGTGGAAAGGGGATCATACTGAAAAAAAGAGGTAAAAGGAGATAAAATAAGGTAAAAAAGGAGGTAAATTTAAGGTAAAATCTCATGAAGAGGCAAAGAAATCTTACAATAATTGAGAGAAAGAAGGGAGGGGGATGAGCATTATGTGAATCTTACTTTCATTAGATTGTGCTCTAAGAGAGAATATCAGACATAGTTGGTTTCACAGAGAAACTTGTCCCAACTTATAGGGAAATTGAAGGGAAAGGAGGAAAGAAAGGGAAAGACTAATACAAGGGAAAATAGAAGAATTAGGAGAAAAGCATAAAAAGGGGGAAAGGCTCTAAAGGGGGACAGGAATGTTTAAAGGAAATCATCAAAAGTAAAATACTGGGGGGGGAAGGGAGAAAGGGGAAAGGAAAGAAAAAAACATAACTTTGACTAAATAAGGTGGCAAGAAATACAGAATTAGTTATTTTAACAGTGTGAATGGGATGAACTCTCCCATAAAATGGAAGCAGATAGCAGAGTGGATTAAAATCCAGAGTCTTACAATATGTTGTTTACAAGAAACACATCTAAAACATAGAGATACACACAGAGTGAAGGGAAAGAGCTGGGGCAGAATCTATCATGCTATCATGAACAACAAAAAAAAGGGGGGGAGGTAGCAATCCTGATATCAAATCAAGTAAAAGCAAAGATAGATCTAATTAAAAGAGATAAGGAAGGAAACTATATTTTACTAAATGGTACCATACATAATGAAGCAATATCAATACTAAACATATACACAAAATAGTATAGCATGCAAATTCCTAGAGGAGAAGTTAAGAGAGATGAACGAAGAAAAAGATAGCAAAACTATACGAGCGGGCTATTTCAATCTTGCTTTCTCAGAACTAGATAAATCAAACCACAAAATAAATAAGGAAAGTTAAGGGGGTAAACACAATGCTAGAAAAGTTAGCTATGGTAGAACTTTGGAGAAACTTGAATGGAGACAGAAAGAAGTTTACTTATTTCTCAGCAGTTCATGGAGCTTATACAAAAACTGAACATGTGTTAGGGCATAAAAACCTCAAAATCAAATGCATAAAGGCAGAAAAAATACATGCATTTTTACATATCATGATGCAATACAAATCAGATGCAATATAAGGCCAGGAGAAAATAGACCAAAAGTTAATTGAAATTAAATAATCTCATTCTAAAGAATGAATGGGTGAAAAAATAAATCATAGACACAATCAATAATTTCATCCAAGAAAATGATAATAATGAGACAACATTATTGTGGGATACAGCCAAAGTGCTTCTAAGGCATAATTTTGTGTTTCTAGATGCTTACTTGCATAAAATAGAGAAAGAGAAGATTAATAAATTGGGCTTACAATTTAGAAAGCTAGAAAAAGAAAAATTAAAAACTCTCAATTAAATACCAAATTGGAAATTCTGAAAATAAAAGGGGAGATTTATACAATTGAAAACACAAGAAAAGTATTGAATAAATAAATAACACTGAGTTGGTTTGTGGAAAAAAAAAACATCAAAAAAGACAAGCCTTTAGTTAACTTAATTAGAAAAAGGAAAGAAGAAAATCAAATTGGTAGTCTCAAAAATGAAAAAGAGAAGTTTCCCCCAATGAAGAGGAAATTAGAGCAATAATTAGGAGCTACTTTGCCCAACTTTATGCAAATAAATTTGATAATCTAAATGAAATGAATGAATATCTACAAAAAATATATATTGCCCAGGTTAAAAGAAGAAGAAATAAACTATCTACATAGTCCCATTTTAGAAAAACAAATAAAACAAGCTATTAATTAATTTCCTAAGAAAAAAATCTCTAGGGCCAGAGGGATTTACACGTGAATTCTACCAAACATTCAAAGAACAATTAATTCCAATACTATATAAACTATATGAAAAAATTGGGAAAGTAGGTGTACTACCAAATTCCTTTTATGATACAGATACGGTGCTGATAGCTAAACCAGGTAGGGTAAAAAGAGAGAAAGAAAACTATAGACGAATTTTCTTAATGAATATTGATACAAAAATTTTAAATAAAATATTAGTAATGAGAGTACAGAAAGTCATCCCCAGGATAATACACTATGACCAAGTAGGATTTATACTAGGAATTCAAGGCTGGTTCCATGTTAGGAAAACTATCAGCATAACCAAGTATATCAATAACCAATCTAACAAAAATAATATGATTATCACAATAGATGCAGAAAAAGCATTTGAAAAAATCCAACACTCATTCCTATGAAAAACAGAAAAAAGTATAGGAATAAATGGGCTTTGCCTTAAAATGATCAATACCTTCTATTGAAAACCATCAACAAGCATCATATGTAATGGGGACAAATGAGAACCATTATTAATAAGATCAGGAGTGAAACAAGGCTTTCCATTTATAGTATTACTATTGAATATTCTATTAGAAATATTGACTTTGGCAGTAAGAGAAGAAGGGAATTAGAGTAGGTAATGAGGAAATCAAATTATCACTCTTTATAGATGATATGATGATATACTTAGAGAACCCTAGAGACTAGAAACAATTTACAACTTTAGCAAAGTTTCAGGATACAAAATAAATCCAAATAAGTCATCAGGATTTTTATAAATTGCCAACAAACTTCAGCAGCAAGAGATACAAAAAGAAATGCCATTCAAAATCATTGTTGATAGTATAAAATATTTGGGAATCTATCTGCCTAGGGAAAGTCAAGAACTATACGAACTAAACTACAAAACAGTTTGACACAAATAAAGTCAGACCTAATCAGTTGGAAAAATATCAAGTGCTCATGGGTAGGCCAAGCAATTATAATAAAAATGAATTTTATTTCCTAATTTACTACCTAATACTACCTAAATACTACCAAAAGTAATTTACTTATTTAGTGCCATACCAATCAAACTCCCAAGAAATTATTTTACAGATCTAGAAAAAATAGTAGCAAACTTCATAAAAAAAAACAAAAAAAAAATTTCAAGGGAATTAATGAAAAAACAAATGCTGATGAAGGTGGCCTAGTTGTGTCAGATCTAAAACTACATTATAAAGCAGGGGTCATCAAAACCTTTTTGTACTGGCTAAGAAATAGAATAGTCGATCAGTGGAATAGGATAGGGTCACAGAACAAAATAGGGAATAATTATCGCAATCTAGTATTTGACAAAATGAAAGACCCCAGCTTTGGGGATAAGAACTCACTATTTGACAAAAAACTGCTGGGAAAATAGGAAACTAATATGGAAGAAATAAGGGTTTGATCCACACCTAACACCACATACCAAAATAAGATCTAAATGGCTTCCTGATTTAGACATAAAGAGTGATATTATAAGCAAATTAGAGGAACATAGGATATTTTACCTCTCAGACATGTGGAGAAGGAAGGAATTTGTGTCCAAAGAAGAACTAGAACTCATAATTGAACAGTAGATAGATAATTTTGATTATATTAAGATTTTGTACAAACAAAATTAATATAGGCAAGATTAGTAGGGAAGCAATAAATTGGGAAATCACCTTTACATTTAAGATTTCTGATGAAGGCCTCATTTCTGAAGTATATAGAGAACCGACTAATATTTATAAGAAATAAAGCCACTCTCCAATCAATAAATAACCAAAGGATATGAACATATAATTTTCACATGATGAAATTATATCTATTTCTAGTCATATGAAAAGGTGCTCCAAATCACTATTTATCAGAGAAATGCAAATTAAGATACCACTACACACCTGTCACATTGGCAAAAATGACAGGAAAAGATAATGATGAATGTTGGAGGGGATGTGGGAAAAGTGGGACACTAATGCATTGTTGGTGGAGCTGTGAATTGATCCAACCATTCTGGAGAGCAATTTGAAACTATGCTCAAAAAGTTATCAAACTGTGCATACCATTTGACCCAGCAGTGTTTCTATTCGTTTTATATCCCAAAGATATCTTAAAGGAGGGAAATGGACCCACATGTGCAAAAATGTTTGTGGCAGCCCTTTTTGTATTGGCTAGAAATTGGTGACAATGGATGCCCATCATGTAGAATGGCTGAATAAATTATGGTATACGAATGTTATGGAATATTATTGTTCTATAAGAAATGACCAGCACGATGATTCCAGAGAGTCTTGGAGATACTTGCATCAACTGAAGCTGAGTGAAATGAGCAGAACCAGGAGATCAGTATACACGGAACCAACAAGACTGTATGATGATCAGTTCTGATGGACATAGTTCTCTTCAACAATAAAAGGTTTCAAAGCAGTCCCAATTGTTCAGTGATGATGAAAGCCATCTACACCCAGAGAGAGGCCTGTGGGACCTCAATAAAGCATTTTCACGCTCTCTGTTGGTTTGCTTGGATTTTGTTTTCCTTCTCAGTTTTTTTTTTTTTTTGAGATCTGATTTTTCTTGTACAGTAAGATAATTGTATAAATATATATATATATTCATATATTAGATTTGTCATATATTTTAACATAATTAGTTCATATTAAACTACTTGCCGTCTAGGGAAGGGCATGGGGGGAAGGAGGGAAAATTTGTAACAGAAGGCTTTGTAGGGGTCAATATTGAAAAATTACCCATGCATATGTTTTGCAAATAAAAAGCTTTAATAAAAAAAAATCGTTGTCATCTATAAGTACAACAGACCTTTCTGAGAGGTCATAAGTGCTCCATTTCATCATTTTTTTAGAATCCCAGGGACTAGTTTTCTTTTTTCCCCCGTTTGTTTCCCTAGCACAGTGTCTGTACTTAGTCAATATATATTCAATATTGGAACTATTTACAAAAATGCAGGATGACCACTGATTACATATAAAGGTAATACCTGTTCAGGTATAAATTGCAGTAAATAACCTTTGATTAAAGAAGTTGCTGGCACAGTGGATTTAATTCTGGGCCTGCAATCAGAAAAACTTGAATTCAAATCCAGACTCAGATGTATATTAAATATATGACCTTGGGCAAGTCACTTAATATTGGAAGGAACTCCCTAAAAATATAAAAAAGTGAAAGAACTGGAGTAATGTGTAATGGATCAGACTTCAGAGGCAAGTATTAGTAGGTTACACACTCATAGAAGTCTTCAGGAAATCTGGATGACCACACAATATATGTGAAAAAAATATGTCCCATGTTTCTTATCCTGTGAAAAATTAATATAAGATCAGAATTCTTGAAACTTTCATTTGAGAACAAAAAAAAAGATGCTCTGCAGAAAGGTAAAATTAGATTTCACTCTAAAAAGTGACTGAATTACATAACTGTGATGCAAACCTATGTCTTTCAACCCCAAGCTAAGGGCTATTTTGACAAAATGGAACTAATCAAAATTGAAATGCATTTTAATTTACTGATAACTACTCTACTAAATTTACTTAAGCTACCCAAGGTCTAAACTCAACCATAAAGAATTGTTGCCAAAAACAAAAAAAAAGGAAAATTTCATTTGAAAAATTCAAAATTAAAGACAGAAACAAAAACAGATCATGCATGAATTATAGTCATAGAAAAGGAAAAAATGCATATGTACACAAGTATATATATATAGATATTTGTATTTATATATGTGTATATATATATATATATGCCTGTGTGTAGAATACAGAGTAGTTTTTTAAACGACTGTACCTTAATATTTTTTTTCTAATATTTATACAAAAAATTTACTATTTTGCTAAATGCTTTTCATTGTTACTTTCTGACATTATAATATCATTTTATTATTTTTAAAATAATCACTTTTTTGTCTTAAGCTGTACTATGTTTCTGCACCCATGGTTCAAATGCAATTTGATCATAATACATTATTTTTGGAATAGGCTATGCTTGTATTTTTGATGATTTTATTTATATGCATACAAATATTTATACATGTATAAAGCTGCATATATAGATTTACATATCAACATGCATATATATTGTGACCATCTTTTTTTTTAATTTTAGTATGGATTTTTAATGCACATGAAAATATCAGTTCAAGAAAGAAGCAGAATCTGAGATGCATAGTATCTTGAACAAGAATTATTATGATTACTCTATTTTAAGAAGGACAGCTTATCCAGAATTTATGTATAAGTCCTCGCAAAAATCTTAGTTGTTGGTTATGTTCAGATGCTTGTGTATCCCATATCCTGGGATAGATTTAGTTCTAGGTAGTATAACGCTTTGTCATACAAAATTTTGTCACAAAATATTGTGACCATTCCCATTTCTGGAATATCTTATAAGTTCCTATCTCTTTTTCCCCTTTTCACTTGTTATTGTTTATTTTAATGACATTTTTTCCAATTACAAATAAAGATAGATTTCAACACTCAGTATTGTAAGATTATGAGTTTCATGTATTTTTTTCTTCCTCCTTCATTTACCTTCCTCCTTCCCAAAACAGCAAGCAAACGTGGTACAGGTTATACATATCTGATAAATTTTAACATATTTTCCAGATAAGTCATGTTGGGGGAGGAGGGAGGGAATAAGAACAAAAGGGAAAACAACAAGAAAAAGCAATGACAAGAAAAGGTGAAAACAGTATGTTTCAATCCACAATCTCCACAGTTACTTCTCTGGATGCAGATATCATTTTCCGTCCAAAGCCTATTGGTATTGTCTTGATTCACTTTATTACTGAGAAGAACTAAATCTATTTTATCTGATCATTACATAATCTTCTTGTCATGGTGGACAATGTTTCCTTTTCTCTGTTTACTTCAGGCAGCATCAGTTCATGTAAGTTTTTCCAGGCTTTTCTGAAATCAGCCTGTTCATCATTTCTTATAGAAAAATAATATTCCATTACATTCATATACCATATAAGTTTCTGTCTCTTAAGAAAGATATATACTTCTCTCACCTCATAAAATATTATTTAATAGGATCTTTCTCTGTCCCTCTCTAGGTTAGCTTTGAATCTTTCCCCATCTCTCTCTGGTATTGATTGATTTTATTATATTCTCAGATCTATAAAATCAAACTTTGTTGAGATATTAAATGAATAAACATTTCTTCTTTATTTACTTCTGTATTTTATGAGAGTTCTCTTCAAGCTTTGATGTATTTCGCCTTCCAACTTCACACTCAAGCAACTTCCCACAGTCATTTCTTTTTCTCCCCACAAACATGATTCCCTTGTACTGCACTATGACATTCAGTCCAAAGAATTCTTAATTCAGTTTCTTCTCTCTTTCTTCTCCTAATTTTCTGGAACCAACTTTGTCTTTACTTATTTAGATTTTTTAAAATTCTTTGGTGATCACTTCCCCCCCTCAGTTAATTATCTTTTCTTCTTATTTTTTAGGAATTATTTATAAGAGTAAGCTATTTGATTTTTATTAGTCTTTTTTCCAGATTTTTTTTTAAATTATGTTACTTTTGCTTTGAGCATTGCAAATAAAACATTCTATTCTTTCACACTTGTTTTTACTTTTCTTGGATTTTCTAAGAATGCCTCAATTTTTAATTTTGGTTAAAGTTTTACGTATTTATTGATTATTATGTTTAATTTCACTATATATATATATACATATGTGTATATATAATTCTATTTTAACTTCATCACTTTAAGAACATGCTATTCCATCTGTTTCTGCAATTCCTCATGCTTGTGTAGTAATCTCAAGTTTTATGAATAAATCTTATTTCTCCTTGGCTATTTATAGAATATGTGGTGTTGAATTTTACTATTAAGTGTTCTGGCACATTTAAGTTTTCTCTGCCTGTAATCTGTTGATTTAATAAGTCAGTACTTTAAAACTTAGGGGCAGTTTTTTTCCCTCTATTACATTATTTATTTCTTTGTTTTATTAAAAAAACATTTAAAATTTAAGATGTAAAAATGTGATATCAATTAATGAACAAATCATTGAAGAAAGTACTATTAGATATTAAGCAGAAGTATTGAAGTAGGACAAGTAATTGACTTTTTACTCCACTTTTTCTTGAGGTTCAGATTTTATCTAGTGCAAAATTTCTTAAACTGAAGAATTTGTCAGCAATAAAGGTATCAAATAAATATTCAGAGAAGATTTAAATCTTTATGTAAAAAATAAATAAACATGCATCTCATTAGTATACAAATTTAATTTTGCTTTAATAAATGATAGTGTTATATATATTAAAGAACTCTTCTAAAATAAATTTCTTCATAATTTTATTATCAGTAAATTTTTGATTTGTACACCTATTTTATATACCTATTTACTTGAGGTCACATAAAAATTCTTCAAGAAAAAGGGGTCATGAATGGAAAAAAAGTTTAAGAAATCCTGAACTAAAGAGCAATTAACTGGAACTTACGTAATCTATGGAAACTTGGGTTAGAACAATATTTTTCTTCCCTCTGGGCTTTACTTCTGCCTTTGTGGATTTTTTCTTCTCCCCTCAGTGGGCTTACCCTAATGTGGAAGCTATTCTTCCCCACCCCTATTTTCCAGATTTTTTTTAACGTCTCCCAAATATGGAAATACGTTTAGAAGAATTGTACACATTTAGCCTAAATCAGAGTGCTTGATGTCTTGGGGAGGGGATGGGGGGAGGAGTGAAAGAAAAATTGGAAACACAAGGTTTTGCAAAGATGAATGTTGAAATTATCTTTATATATATTTGAAAAAATAAAATACCATTTTAAAATATTATCTTCTCTTTAATAATATAAATTACTTAAGGATAGAGCCTATCTTTTTAGTGAATTTTTGTCCTGAAAGTTTAGTGCAGTGATTGACACATGATAAGAACTCAATAAGAACTAGGCATATATCTATCTTTATAGCCATAAGTAGTGATAATTTATGTTGATGTATATCTATATAATATTTACTTTTCTGTCTCTAAATTCTATTTACAATCTATCTATCTATCGATCTATCTATCTATCTATCTATCTATCTATCTATCTCCTCTTTGTCTATCTTTCATCCTATACATCCCAATAAGTTTAGGATGAGAAAACCAAAGTATTTAGCATACTCAGACTTCCTCTCAAAGAGGTTCCCATGTAACGTATACACAGGAAGAGACATAGGGAGAAAAAGGTAAATATAAAACAGTAAAAAATGAATTACCTTAGGGATAATTTTTAAAGAAGTTTCCATATAGGCTGACAAATGCCTTTTATTTTCCCATAGTGCTATGGCAGAAATGAGCAAATACCCAGGAATCTAACAAAATATTTTAACTAAAGTTATCATGCATCACTAGAGAAGACGATTTTTTAAAATTATGCTGTCCAAATATATATAAAGCTTTTTATTTACAGAACATATGAGTGATTTTTCTATATTGACCTTTATAAAAAACTTATTTTTTCCCAAGCTTTTTCCCTCTTTCCCCTCACCCCCCACCCCTAGATGACAGGTAATCTAATATATGATAAATAGGATAAATTATATGAAAAGTACAATACATGTATGCATATCTATACAGTTGTCTTACTGCACAAGAAACATCAGATATAGAAAGAGAAGAAGAAAAAACAACCTAAGAATGAAAACAAAATGCATG